>JAINVK010000224.1:0-140987 GCA_030068075.1 Paguma larvata | reverse complement strand
GGGTCCATGCGCGGGGGGCGGCTCAGGCGTCGGCTTAGGGGCAGACTCGGGGGGGCGGGCCTAGGGTTAGGGGCCCGCGAAGGCCTAGGGCTAGGGTTAGGGCCCGGTCCCGGGAGGCTCCGGGGGCCGAACCCCCGGCGGGGCCGCGCTCTCCCCGAGGGCCTGAGGTGAGGGCGCCTGCGGGGAGCGCTCAGGCTGAGTCTCGGGGCGCCAGGGCCAGCCTCCTCCCCGGGCCGGGCCGGGTGGGTGGGCCTCCGGAACCCCCCTGTGCAGCTCCGGCCCGCTTCGCCAACGGCGTGGGGACGGTCCACGTCCCACGCCGAGTCACCCTGCCCCGCTCCCGTCCCCAGGTGCCTGCGTTCTCGCCCCAGCAATGGGGTCCCCATGGGGGCAGAGCCCGGCTAGGTTAGGGGCCCGCGCCGGGGACGACCCCAGGGCCGAAGCGACGGCGGCGCCGTGATCTCCCTGGAGGGCGGAGGTGAGGGCCCATGCGCGGGGGCGGCTCAGGCGTCGGCTTAGGGGCAGACTCGGGGGGCGGGCTAGGTTAGGGGGCCCGCGAGGCCTAGGGCTAGGGTTAGGGCCCGGTCCCGGGAGGCTCCGGGGGCCGAACCCCCGGCGGGGCCGCGCTCTCCCCGGAGGGCTGAGGTGAGGGCGCCTGCGGGGGAGCCGCTCAGGCTGAGTCTCGGGGCGCCAGGGCCAGCCTCCTCCCCGGGCCGGGCTGGGGTGGGGCCTCCGGAACCCCCCTGTGCAGCTCCGGCCCGGCTTCGCCAACGGCGTGGGGACGGTCCACGTCCCACGCCGAGTCACCCTGCCCCGCTCCCGGGCCCCAGGTGCCTGGCGTTCTCGCCCCCAGCAATGGGGTCCCCATGGGGGCAGAGCCCGGGCTAGGGTTAGGGCCCGCGCCGGGGACGACCCCAGGGCCGAAGCGACGGCGGCGCCGTGATCTCCCTGGAGGGCGGAGGTGAGGGCCCATGCGCGGGGGCGGCTCAGGCGTCGGCTTAGGGGCAGACTCGGGGGGCGGGCTAGGGTTAGGGGGCCCGCGAGGCCTAGGGCTAGGGTTAGGGCCCGGTCCCGGGAGGCTCCGGGGGCCGAACCCCCGGCGGGGCCGCGCTCTCCCCGGAGGGCTGAGGTGAGGGCGCCTGCGGGGGAGCCGCTCAGGCTGAGTCTCGGGGCGCCAGGGCCAGCCTCCTCCCCGGGCCGGGCTGGGGTGGGGCCTCCGGAACCCCCCTGTGCAGCTCCGGCCCGGCTTCGCCAACGGCGTGGGGACGGTCCACGTCCCACGCCGAGTCACCCTGCCCCGCTCCCGGGCCCCAGGTGCCTGGCGTTCTCGCCCCCAGCAATGGGGTCCCCATGGGGGCAGAGCCCGGGCTAGGGTTAGGGCCCGCGCCGGGGACGACCCCAGGGCCGAAGCGACGGCGGCGCCGTGATCTCCCTGGAGGGCGGAGGTGAGGGCCCATGCGCGGGGGCGGCTCAGGCGTCGGCTTAGGGGCAGACTCGGGGGGCGGGCTAGGGTTAGGGGGCCCGCGAGGCCTAGGGCTAGGGTTAGGGCCCGGTCCCGGGAGGCTCCGGGGGCCGAACCCCCGGCGGGGCCGCGCTCTCCCCGGAGGGCTGAGGTGAGGGCGCCTGCGGGGGAGCCGCTCAGGCTGAGTCTCGGGGCGCCAGGGCCAGCCTCCTCCCCGGGCCGGGCTGGGGTGGGGCCTCCGGAACCCCCCTGTGCAGCTCCGGCCCGGCTTCGCCAACGGCGTGGGGACGGTCCACGTCCCACGCCGAGTCACCCTGCCCCGCTCCCGGGCCCCAGGTGCCTGGCGTTCTCGCCCCCAGCAATGGGGTCCCCATGGGGGCAGAGCCCGGGCTAGGGTTAGGGCCCGCGCCGGGGACGACCCCAGGGCCGAAGCGACGGCGGCGCCGTGATCTCCCTGGAGGGCGGAGGTGAGGGCCCATGCGCGGGGGCGGCTCAGGCGTCGGCTTAGGGGCAGACTCGGGGGGCGGGCTAGGGTTAGGGGGCCCGCGAGGCCTAGGGCTAGGGTTAGGGCCCGGTCCCGGGAGGCTCCGGGGGCCGAACCCCCGGCGGGGCCGCGCTCTCCCCGGAGGGCTGAGGTGAGGGCGCCTGCGGGGGAGCCGCTCAGGCTGAGTCTCGGGGCGCCAGGGCCAGCCTCCTCCCCGGGCCGGGCTGGGGTGGGGCCTCCGGAACCCCCCTGTGCAGCTCCGGCCCGGCTTCGCCAACGGCGTGGGGACGGTCCACGTCCCACGCCGAGTCACCCTGCCCCGCTCCCGGGCCCCAGGTGCCTGGCGTTCTCGCCCCCAGCAATGGGGTCCCCATGGGGGCAGAGCCCGGGCTAGGGTTAGGGCCCGCGCCGGGGACGACCCCAGGGCCGAAGCGACGGCGGCGCCGTGATCTCCCTGGAGGGCGGAGGTGAGGGCCCATGCGCGGGGGCGGCTCAGGCGTCGGCTTAGGGGCAGACTCGGGGGGCGGGCTAGGGTTAGGGGGCCCGCGAGGCCTAGGGCTAGGGTTAGGGCCCGGTCCCGGGAGGCTCCGGGTGCCGAACCCCCGGCGGGGCCGCGCTCTCCCGGAGGGCTGAGGTGAGGGCGCCTGCGGGGGAGTCGCTCAGGCTGAGTCTCGGGGCGCCAGGGCCAGCCTCCTCCCCGGGCCGGGCTGGGGTGGGGCCTCCGGAACCCCCCTGTGCAGCTCCGGCCCGGCTTCGCCAACGGCGTGGGGACGGTCCACGTCCCACGCCGAGTCACCCTGCCCCGCTCCCGGGCCCCAGGTGCCTGGCGTTCTCGCCCCCAGCAATGGGGTCCCCATGGGGGCAGAGCCCGGGCTAGGGTTAGGGCCCGCGCCGGGGACGACCCCAGGGCCGAAGCGACGGCGGCGCCGTGATCTCCCTGGAGGGCGGAGGTGAGGGCCCATGCGCGGGGGCGGCTCAGGCGTCGGCTTAGGGGCAGACTCGGGGGGCGGGCTAGGGTTAGGGGGCCCGCGAGGCCTAGGGCTAGGGTTAGGGCCCGGTCCCGGGAGGCTCCGGGGGCCGAACCCCCGGCGGGGCCGCGCTCTCCCCGGAGGGCTGAGGTGAGGGCGCCTGCGGGGGAGCCGCTCAGGCTGAGTCTCGGGGCGCCAGGGCCAGCCTCCTCCCCGGGCCGGGCTGGGGTGGGGCCTCCGGAACCCCCCTGTGCAGCTCCGGCCCGGCTTCGCCAACGGCGTGGGGACGGTCCACGTCCCACGCCGAGTCACCCTGCCCCGCTCCCGGGCCCCAGGTGCCTGGCGTTCTCGCCCCCAGCAATGGGGTCCCCATGGGGGCAGAGCCCGGGCTAGGGTTAGGGCCCGCGCCGGGGACGACCCCAGGGCCGAAGCGACGGCGGCGCCGTGATCTCCCTGGAGGGCGGAGGTGAGGGCCCATGCGCGGGGGCGGCTCAGGCGTCGGCTTAGGGGCAGACTCGGGGGGCGGGCTAGGGTTAGGGGGCCCGCGAGGCCTAGGGCTAGGGTTAGGGCCCGGTCCCGGGAGGCTCCGGGGGCCGAACCCCCGGCGGGGCCGCGCTCTCCCCGGAGGGCTGAGGTGAGGGCGCCTGCGGGGGAGCCGCTCAGGCTGAGTCTCGGGGCGCCAGGGCCAGCCTCCTCCCCGGGCCGGGCTGGGGTGGGGCCTCCGGAACCCCCCTGTGCAGCTCCGGCCCGGCTTCGCCAACGGCGTGGGGACGGTCCACGTCCCACGCCGAGTCACCCTGCCCCGCTCCCGGGCCCCAGGTGCCTGGCGTTCTCGCCCCCAGCAATGGGGTCCCCATGGGGGCAGAGCCCGGGCTAGGGTTAGGGCCCGCGCCGGGGACGACCCCAGGGCCGAAGCGACGGCGGCGCCGTGATCTCCCTGGAGGGCGGAGGTGAGGGCCCATGCGCGGGGGCGGCTCAGGCGTCGGCTTAGGGGCAGACTCGGGGGGCGGGCTAGGGTTAGGGGGCCCGCGAGGCCTAGGGCTAGGGTTAGGGCCCGGTCCCGGGAGGCTCCGGGGGCCGAACCCCCGGCGGGGCCGCGCTCTCCCCGGAGGGCTGAGGTGAGGGCGCCTGCGGGGGAGCCGCTCAGGCTGAGTCTCGGGGCGCCAGGGCCAGCCTCCTCCCCGGGCCGGGCTGGGGTGGGGCCTCCGGAACCCCCCTGTGCAGCTCCGGCCCGGCTTCGCCAACGGCGTGGGGACGGTCCACGTCCCACGCCGAGTCACCCTGCCCCGCTCCCGGGCCCCAGGTGCCTGGCGTTCTCGCCCCCAGCAATGGGGTCCCATGGGGGCAGAGCCCGGGCTAGGGTTAGGGCCCGCGCCGGGGACGACCCCAGGGCCGAAGCGACGGCGGCGCCGTGATCTCCCTGGAGGGCGGAGGTGAGGGCCCATGCGCGGGGGCGGCTCAGGCGTCGGCTTAGGGGCAGACTCGGGGGGCGGGCTAGGGTTAGGGGGCCCGCGAGGCCTAGGGCTAGGGTTAGGGCCCGGTCCCGGGAGGCTCCGGGGGCCGAACCCCCGGCGGGGCCGCGCTCTCCCCGGAGGGCTGAGGTGAGGGCGCCTGCGGGGGAGCCGCTCAGGCTGAGTCTCGGGGCGCCAGGGCCAGCCTCCTCCCCGGGCCGGGCTGGGGTGGGGCCTCCGGAACCCCCCTGTGCAGCTCCGGCCCGGCTTCGCCAACGGCGTGGGGACGGTCCACGTCCCACGCCGAGTCACCCTGCCCCGCTCCCGGGCCCCAGGTGCCTGGCGTTCTCGCCCCCAGCAATGGGGTCCCCATGGGGGCAGAGCCCGGGCTAGGGTTAGGGCCCGCGCCGGGGACGACCCCAGGGCCGAAGCGACGGCGGCGCCGTGATCTCCCTGGAGGGCGGAGGTGAGGGCCCATGCGCGGGGGCGGCTCAGGCGTCGGCTTAGGGGCAGACTCGGGGGGCGGGCTAGGGTTAGGGGGCCCGCGAGGCCTAGGGCTAGGGTTAGGGCCCGGTCCCGGGAGGCTCCGGGGGCCGAACCCCCGGCGGGGCCGCGCTCTCCCCGGAGGGCTGAGGTGAGGGCGCCTGCGGGGGAGCCGCTCAGGCTGAGTCTCGGGGCGCCAGGGCCAGCCTCCTCCCCGGGCCGGGCTGGGGTGGGGCCTCCGGAACCCCCCTGTGCAGCTCCGGCCCGGCTTCGCCAACGGCGTGGGGACGGTCCACGTCCCACGCCGAGTCACCCTGCCCCGCTCCCGGGCCCCAGGTGCCTGGCGTTCTCGCCCCCAGCAATGGGGTCCCCATGGGGGCAGAGCCCGGGCTAGGGTTAGGGCCCGCGCCGGGGACGACCCCAGGGCCGAAGCGACGGCGGCGCCGTGATCTCCCTGGAGGGCGGAGGTGAGGGCCCATGCGCGGGGGCGGCTCAGGCGTCGGCTTAGGGGCAGACTCGGGGGGCGGGCTAGGGTTAGGGGGCCCGCGAGGCCTAGGGCTAGGGTTAGGGCCCGGTCCCGGGAGGCTCCGGGGGCCGAACCCCCGGCGGGGCCGCGCTCTCCCCGGAGGGCTGAGGTGAGGGCGCCTGCGGGGGAGCCGCTCAGGCTGAGTCTCGGGGCGCCAGGGCCAGCCTCCTCCCCGGGCCGGGCTGGGGTGGGGCCTCCGGAACCCCCCTGTGCAGCTCCGGCCCGGCTTCGCCAACGGCGTGGGGACGGTCCACGTCCCACGCCGAGTCACCCTGCCCCGCTCCCGGGCCCCAGGTGCCTGGCGTTCTCGCCCCCAGCAATGGGGTCCCCATGGGGGCAGAGCCCGGGCTAGGGTTAGGGCCCGCGCCGGGGACGACCCCAGGGCCGAAGCGACGGCGGCGCCGTGATCTCCCTGGAGGGCGGAGGTGAGGGCCCATGCGCGGGGGCGGCTCAGGCGTCGGCTTAGGGGCAGACTCGGGGGGCGGGCTAGGGTTAGGGGGCCCGCGAGGCCTAGGGCTAGGGTTAGGGCCCGGTCCCGGGAGGCTCCGGGGGCCGAACCCCCGGCGGGGCCGCGCTCTCCCCGGAGGGCTGAGGTGAGGGCGCCTGCGGGGGAGCCGCTCAGGCTGAGTCTCGGGGCGCCAGGGCCAGCCTCCTCCCCGGGCCGGGCTGGGGTGGGGCCTCCGGAACCCCCCTGTGCAGCTCCGGCCCGGCTTCGCCAACGGCGTGGGGACGGTCCACGTCCCACGCCGAGTCACCCTGCCCCGCTCCCGGGCCCCAGGTGCCTGGCGTTCTCGCCCCCAGCAATGGGGTCCCCATGGGGGCAGAGCCCGGGCTAGGGTTAGGGCCCGCGCCGGGGACGACCCCAGGGCCGAAGCGACGGCGGCGCCGTGATCTCCCTGGAGGGCGGAGGTGAGGGCCCATGCGCGGGGGCGGCTCAGGCGTCGGCTTAGGGGCAGACTCGGGGGGCGGGCTAGGGTTAGGGGGCCCGCGAGGCCTAGGGCTAGGGTTAGGGCCCGGTCCCGGGAGGCTCCGGGGGCCGAACCCCCGGCGGGGCCGCGCTCTCCCCGGAGGGCTGAGGTGAGGGCGCCTGCGGGGGAGCCGCTCAGGCTGAGTCTCGGGGCGCCAGGGCCAGCCTCCTCCCCGGGCCGGGCTGGGGTGGGGCCTCCGGAACCCCCCTGTGCAGCTCCGGCCCGGCTTCGCCAACGGCGTGGGGACGGTCCACGTCCCACGCCGAGTCACCCTGCCCCGCTCCCGGGCCCCAGGTGCCTGGCGTTCTCGCCCCCAGCAATGGGGTCCCCATGGGGGCAGAGCCCGGGCTAGGGTTAGGGCCCGCGCCGGGGACGACCCCAGGGCCGAAGCGACGGCGGCGCCGTGATCTCCCTGGAGGGCGGAGGTGAGGGCCCATGCGCGGGGGCGGCTCAGGCGTCGGCTTAGGGGCAGACTCGGGGGGCGGGCTAGGGTTAGGGGGCCCGCGAGGCCTAGGGCTAGGGTTAGGGCCCGGTCCCGGGAGGCTCCGGGGGCCGAACCCCCGGCGGGGCCGCGCTCTCCCCGGAGGGCTGAGGTGAGGGCGCCTGCGGGGGAGCCGCTCAGGCTGAGTCTCGGGGCGCCAGGGCCAGCCTCCTCCCCGGGCCGGGCTGGGGTGGGGCCTCCGGAACCCCCCTGTGCAGCTCCGGCCCGGCTTCGCCAACGCGTGGGGACGGTCCACGTCCCACGCCGAGTCACCCTGCCCCGCTCCCGGGCCCCAGGTGCCTGGCGTTCTCGCCCCCAGCAATGGGGTCCCCATGGGGGCAGAGCCCGGGCTAGGGTTAGGGCCCGCGCCGGGGACGACCCCAGGGCCGAAGCGACGGCGGCGCCCGTGATCTCCCTGGAGGGCGGAGGTGAGGGCCCATGCGCGGGGGCGGCTCAGGCGTCGGCTTAGGGGCAGACTCGGGGGGCGGGCTAGGGTTAGGGGGCCCGCGAGGCCTAGGGCTAGGGTTAGGGCCCGGTCCCGGGAGGCTCCGGGGGCCGAACCCCCGGCGGGGCCGCGCTCTCCCCGGAGGGCTGAGGTGAGGGCGCCTGCGGGGGAGCCGCTCAGGCTGAGTCTCGGGGCGCCAGGGCCAGCCTCCTCCCCGGGCCGGGCTGGGGTGGGGCCTCCGGAACCCCCCTGTGCAGCTCCGGCCCGGCTTCGCCAACGGCGTGGGGACGGTCCACGTCCCACGCCGGGTCACCCTGCCCCGCTCCCGGGCCCCAGGTGCCTGGCGTTCTCGCCCCCAGCAATGGGGTCCCCATGGGGGCAGAGCCCGGGCTAGGGTTAGGGCCCGCGCCGGGGACGACCCCAGGGCCGAAGCGACGGCGGCGCCGTGATCTCCCTGGAGGGCGGAGGTGAGGGCCCATGCGCGGGGGCGGCTCAGGCGTCGGCTTAGGGGCAGACTCGGGGGGCGGGCTAGGGTTAGGGGGCCCGCGAGGCCTAGGGCTAGGGTTAGGGCCCGGTCCCGGGAGGCTCCGGGGGCCGAACCCCCGGCGGGGCCGCGCTCTCCCCGGAGGGCTGAGGTGAGGGCGCCTGCGGGGGAGCCGCTCAGGCTGAGTCTCGGGGCGCCAGGGCCAGCCTCCTCCCCGGGCCGGGCTGGGGTGGGGCCTCCGGAACCCCCCTGTGCAGCTCCGGCCCGGCTTCGCCAACGGCGTGGGGACGGTCCACGTCCCACGCCGAGTCACCCTGCCCCGCTCCCGGGCCCCAGGTGCCTGGCGTTCTCGCCCCCAGCAATGGGGTCCCCATGGGGGCAGAGCCCGGGCTAGGGTTAGGGCCCGCGCCGGGGACGACCCCAGGGCCGAAGCGACGGCGGCGCCGTGATCTCCCTGGAGGGCGGAGGTGAGGGCCCATGCGCGGGGGCGGCTCAGGCGTCGGCTTAGGGGCAGACTCGGGGGGCGGGCTAGGGTTAGGGGGCCCGCGAGGCCTAGGGCTAGGGTTAGGGCCCGGTCCCGGGAGGCTCCGGGGGCCGAACCCCCGGCGGGGCCGCGCTCTCCCCGGAGGGCTGAGGTGAGGGCGCCTGCGGGGGAGCCGCTCAGGCTGAGTCTCGGGGCGCCAGGGCCAGCCTCCTCCCCGGGCCGGGCTGGGGTGGGGCCTCCGGAACCCCCCTGTGCAGCTCCGGCCGGCTTCGCCAACGGCGTGGGGTCGGTCCACGTCCCACGCCGAGTCACCCTGCCCCGCTCCCGGGCCCCAGGTGCCTGGCGTTCTCGCCCCAGCAATGGGGTCCCCATGGGGGCAGAGCCCGGGCTAGGGTTAGGGCCCGCGCCGGGGACGACCCCAGGGCCGAAGCGACGGCGGCGCCGTGATCTCCCTGGAGGGTGGAGGTGAGGGTCCATGCGCGGGGGCGGCTCAGGCGTCGGCTTAGGGCAGACTCGGGGGGCGGGCTAGGGTTAGGGGGCCCGCGAGGCCTAGGGCTAGGGTTAGGGCCCGGTCCCGGGAGGCTCCGGGGGCCGAACCCCCGGCCGGGGCCGCGCTCTCCCCGGAGGGCTGCGGTGAGGGCGCCTGCGGGGGAGCCGCTCAGGGTGAGTCTCGGGGCGCCGGGGCCAGCCTCCTCCCCGGGCCGGGCTGGGGTGGGGCCCTCGGAACCCCCCTGTGCAGCTCCGGCCCGGCTTCGCCAACGGCGTGGGGACGGTCCACGTCCCACGCCGAGTCACCCTGCCCCGCTCCCGGGCCCCAGGTGCCTGGCGTTCTCGCCCCCAGCAATGGGGTCCCCATGGGGGCAGAGCCCGGGCTAGGGTTAGGGCCCGCGCCGGGACGACCCCAGGGCCGAAGCGAAGGCGGCGCCTTGATCTCCCTGGAGGGCGGAGCTGAGGGCCCATGCGCGGGGGCGGCTCAGGCGTCGGCTTAGGGGCAGACTCGGGGGGCGGGCTAGGGTTAGGGGGCCCGCCAGGCCTAGGGCTAGGGTTGGGCCCGGTCCCGGGAGGCTCCGGGGGCCGAACCCCCGGCGGGGCCGCGCTCTCCCCGGAGGGCTGAGGTGAGGGCGCCTGCGGGGGAGCCGCTCAGGCTGAGTCTCGGGGCGCCGGGGCCAGCCTCCTCCCCGGGCCGGGCTGGGGTGGGGCCTCCGGAACCCCCCTGTGCAGCTCCGGCCCGGCTTCGCCAACGGCGTGGGGACGGTCAACGTCCCACGCCGAGTCACCCTGCCCCGCTCCCGGGCCCCAGGTGCCTGGCGTTCTCGCCCCCAGCAATGGGGTCCCCATGGGGGCAGAGCCCGTGCTAGGGTTAGGGCCCGCGCCGGGGACGACCCCAGGGCCGAAGCGACCGCGGCGCCCTGATCTCCCTGGAGGGCGGAGGCGAGGGCCCATGCGCGGGGGCGGCTCAGGCATCGGCATAGGGGCAGACTGGGGGGGCGGGCTAGGGTTAGGGCCCGGTCCCGGGAGGCTCCGGGGGCCGAACCCCCGGCGGGGCCGCGCTCTCCCCGGAGGGCTGAGGTGAGGGCGCCTGCGGGGGAGCCGCTCAGGCTGAGTCTCGGGGCGCCGGGGCCAGCCTCCTCCCCGGGCCGGGCTGGGGTGGGGCCTCCGGAACCCCCCTGTGCAGCTCCGGCCCGGCTTCGCCAACGGCGTGGGGACGGTCCACGTCCCACGCCGGTCACCCTGCCCCGCTCCCGGGCCCCAGGTGCCTGGCGTTCTCGCCCCCAGCAATGGGGTCCCCATGGGGGCAGAGCCCGGGCTAGGGTTAGGGCCCGCGCCGGGGACGACCCCAGGGCCGAAGCGATGGCGGCGCCGTGATCTCCCTGGAGGGCGGAGGTGAGGGCCCATGCGCGGGGGCGGCTCAGGCGTCGGCTTAGGGGCAGACTCGGGGGGCGGGCTAGGGTTAGGGGGCCCGCGAGGCCTAGGGCTAGGGTTAGAGCCCGGTCCCGGGAGGCTCCGGGGGCCGAACCCCCGCGGGGCCGCGCTCTCCCCGGAGGGCTGAGGTGAGGGCGCCTGCGGGGGAGCCGCTCAGGCTGAGTCTCGGGGCGCCAGGGCCAGCCTCCTCCCCGGGCCGGGCTGGGGTGGGGCCTCCGGAACCCCCTGTGCAGCTCCGGCCCGGCTCGCCAACGGCGTGGGGACGGTCCACGTCCCACGCCGAGTCACCCTGCCCCGCTCCCGGGCCCCAGGTGCCTGGCGTTCTCGCCCCAGCAATGGGGTCCCCATGGGGCAGAGCCCGGGCTAGGGTTAGGGCCCGCGCCGGGGACGACCCCAGGGCCGAAGCGACGGCGGCGCCGTGATCTCCCTGGAGGGCGGAGGTGAGGGCCCATGCGCGGGGGCGGCTCAGGCGTCGGCTTAGGGGCAGACTCGGGGGGCGGGCTAGGGTTAGGGGCCCGCGAGGCCTAGGGCTAAAGCGACGGCGGCGCCCTGATCTCCCTGGAGGGCGGAGGTGAGGGCCCATGCGCGGGGGCGGCTCAGGCGTCGGCTTAGGGGCAGACTCGGGGGGCGGGCTAGGGTTAGGGGGCCCGCCAGGCCTAGGGCTAGGGTTGGGCCCGGTCGCGGGAGGCTCCGGGGGCCGAACCCCCGGCGGGGCCGCGCTCTCCCCGGAGGGCTGAGGTGAGGGCGCCTGCGGGGGAGCCGCTCAGGCTGAGTCTCGGGGCGCCGGGGCCAGCCTCCTCCCCGGGCCGGGCTGGGGTGGGGCCTCCGGAACCCCCCTGTGCAGCTCCGGCCCGGCTTCGCCAACGGCGTGGGGACGGTCAACGTCCCACGCCGAGTCACCCTGCCCCGCTCCCGGGCCCCAGGTGCCTGGCGTTCTCGCCCCCAGCAATGGGGTCCCCATGGGGGCAGAGCCCGGGCTAGGGTTAGGGCCCGCGCCGGGGAAGACCCCAGGGCCGAAGCGACGGCGTCGCCGTGATCTCCCTGGTGGTTGGAGGTGAGGGTCCATGCGCGGGGGCGGCTCAGGCGTCGGCTTAGGGGCAGACTCGGGGGGCGGGCTAGGGTTAGGGCCCGGTCCCGGGAGGCTCAGGGGGCCGAACCCCCGGCGGGGCCGCGCTCCTCCAGGAGGGCTGAGGTGAGGGCGCCTGCGGGGGAGCACTCAGGGTGAGTCTCGGGGCGCCGGGGCCAGCCTCCTCCCCGGGCCGGGCTGGGGTGGGGCCTCCGGAACCCCCTGTGCAGCTCCGGCCCGGCTTCGCCAACGCCGTGGGGACGGTCCACGTCCCACGCCGAGTCACCCTGCCCCGCTCCCGGGCCCCAGGTGCCTGGCGTTCTCGCCCCCAGCAATGGGGTCCCCATGGGGGCAGAGCCCGGGCTAGGGTTAGGGCCCGCGCCGGGGACGACCCCAGGGCCGAAGAGACGGCGGCGCCCTGATCTCCCTGGAGGGCGGAGGTGAGGGCCCATGCGCGGGGGCGGCTCAGGCGTCGGCTTAGGGGCAGACTCGGGGGGCGGGCTAGGGTTAGGGGGCCCGCGAGGCCTAGGGCTAGGGTTAGGGCCCGGTCCCGGGAGGCTCCGGGGGCCGAACCCCCGGCCGGGCCGCGCTCTCCCCGGAGGGCTGCGGTGAGGGCGCCTGCGGGGGAGCCGCTCAGGCTGAGTCTCGGGGCGCCAGGGCCAGCCTCCTCCCCGGGCCGGGCTGGGGTGGGGCCTCCGGAACCCCCCTGTGCAGCTCCGGCCCGGCTTCGCCAACGGCGTGGGGACGGTCCACGTCCCACGCCGGGTCACCCTGCCCCGCTCCCGGGCCCCAGGTGCCTGGCGTTCTCGCCCCCAGCAATGGGGTCCCCATGGGGGCAGAGCCCGGGCTAGGGTTAGGGCCCGCGCCGGGGACGACCCCAGGGCCGAAACGACCGCGGCGCCGTGATCTCCCTGGAGGGCGGAGGTGAGGGCCCATGAGCGGGGGCGGCTCAGGCGACGGCTTAGGGGCAGACTCGGGGGGCGGGCTAGGGTTAGGGCCCGGTCCCGGGAGCTCCGGGGGCCGAACCCCCGGCGGGGCCGCGCTCTCCCAGGAGGGCTGAGGTGAGGGCGCCTGCGGGGGAGCCGCTCAGGGTGAGTCTCGGGGCGCCGGGGCCAGCCTCCTCCCCGGGCCGGGCTGGGGTGGGGCCTCCGAAACCCCCCTGTGAAGCTCCGGCCCGGCTTCGCCAACGGCGTGGGGACGGTCCACGTCCCACGTCGGGTCACCCTGCCCCGCTCCCGGGCCCCAGGTGCCTGGCGTTCTCGCCCCCAGCAATGGGGTCCCCATGGGGGCAGAGCCCGGGCTAGGGTTAGGGCCCGCGCCGGGGACGACCCCAGGGATGAAGCGATGGCGGCGCCGTGATCTCCCTGGAGGGTGGAGGTGAGGGTCCATGCGCGGTGGCGGCTCAGGCGTCGGCTTAGGGGCAGACTCGTGGGGCGGGCTAGGGTTAGGGCCCGGTCCCGGGAGGCTCCGGGGGCCGACCCCCGGCGGGGCCGCGCTCTCCCCGGAGGGCTGAGGTGAGGGCGCCTGCGGGGGAGCCGCTCAGGCTGAGTCTCGGGGCGCCAGGGCCAGCCTCCTCCCCGGGCCGGGCTGGGGTGGGGCCTCCGGAACCCCCCTGTGCAGCTCCGGCCCGGCTTCGCCAACGCGTGGGGACGGTCCACGTCCCACGCCGAGTCACCCTGCCCCGCTCCCGGGCCCCAGGTGCCTGGCGTTCTCGCCCCCAGCAATGGGGTCCCCATGGGGGCAGAGCCCGGGCTAGGGTTAGGGCCCGCGCCGGGGACGACCCCAGGGCCGAAGCGACGGCGGCGCCGTGATCTCCCTGGAGGGCGGAGGTGAGGGCCCATGCGCGGGGGCGGCTCAGGCGTCGGCTTAGGGGCAGACTCGGGGGCGGGCTAGGGTTAGGGGGCCCGCGAGGCCTAGGGCTAGGGTTAGGGCCCGGTCCCGGGAGGCTCCGGGGGCCGAACCCCCGGCGGGGCCGCGCTCTCCCCGGAGGGCTGAGGTGAGGGCGCCTTCGGGGGAGCCGTTCAGGGTGAGTCTCGGGGCGCCGGGGCCAGCCTCCTCCCCGGGCCGGGCTGGGGTGTGGCCTCCGGAACCCCCCTGTGCAGCTCCGGCCCGGCTTCGCCAACGGCGTGGGGACGGTCCACGTCCCACCCCGGGTCACCCTGCCCCGCTCCCGGGCCCCAGGTGCCTGGCGTTCTCGCCCCCAGCAATGGGGTCCCCATGGGGGCAGAGCCCGGGCTAGGGTTAGGGCCCGCGCCGGGGACGACCCCAGGGCCGAAGCGATGGCGGCGCCGTGATCTCCCTGGAGGGCGGAGGTGAGGGCCCATGCGCGGGGGCGGCTCAGGCGTCGGCTTAGGGGCAGACTCAGGGGGCGGGCTCGGGTTAGGGGGCCCGCGAGGCCTAGGGCTAGGGTTAGAGCCCGGTCCCGGGAGGCTCCGGGGGCCGAACCCCCGGCTGGGCCGCGCTCTCCCCGGAGGGCTGAGGTGAGGGCGCCTGCGGGGGAGCCGCTCAGGCTGAGTCTCGGGGCGCCGGTGCCAGCCTCCTCCCCGGGCCGGGCTGGGGTGGTCTGAGTCTCGGGCGCCAGGGCCAGCCTGCTCCCCGGGCCAGGCTGGGGTGGGGCCTCCGGAACCCCCCTGTGCAGCTCCGGCCCGGCTTCGCCAACGTCGTGGGTACGGTCCACGTCCCACGCCGAGTCACCCTGCCCCGCTCCCGGGCCACAGGTGCCTGGCGTTCTCGCCCCCAGCAATGGGGTCCCCATGGGGGCAGAGCCCGGGCTAGGGTTAGGGCCCGTGCCGGGGACGACCCCAGGGCCGAAGCGACGGCGGCGCCGTGATCTCCCTGGAGGGCGGAGGTGAGGGCCATGCGCGGGGGCGGCTCAGGCGTCGGCTTGGGGCAGACTCGGGGGGCGGGCTAGGGTTAGGGCCCGCGCCGTGGACGACCCCAGGGCCAAAGCGACGGCGGCGCCCTGATCTCCCTGGAGGGCGGAGGTGAGGGCCCATGCGCGGGGGCGGCTCAGGCGTCGGCTTAGGGGCAGACTCGGGGGGCGGGCTAGGGTTAGGGGGCCCGCCAGGCCTAGGGCTAGGGTTGGGCCCGGTCGCGGGAGGCTCCGGGGGCCGAACCCCCGGCGGGGCCGCGCTCTCCCCGGAGGGCTGAGGTGAGGGCGCCTGCGGGGGAGCCGCTCAGGCTGAGTCTCGGGGCGCCGGGGACAGCCTCCTCCCCGGGCCGGGCTGGGGTGGGGCCTCCGGAACCCCCCTGTGCAGCTCCGGCCCGGCTTCGCCAACGGCGTGGGGACGGTCAACGTCCCACGCCGAGTCACCCTGCCCCGCTCCCGGGCCCCAGGTGCCTGGCGTTCTCGCCCCCAGCAATGGGGTCCCCATGGGGGCAGAGCCCGGGCTAGGGTTAGGGCCCGCGCCGGGGAAGACCCCAGGGCCGAAGCGACGGCGTCGCCGTGATCTCCCTGGTGGTTGGAGGTGAGGGTCCATGCGCGGGGGCGGCTCAGGCGTCGGCTTAGGGGCAGACTCGGGGGGCGGGCTAGGGTTAGGGCCCGGTCCCGGGAGGCTCAGGGGGCCGAACCCCCGGCGGGGCCGCGCTCCTCCAGGAGGGCTGAGGTGAGGGCGCCTGCGGGGGAGCACTCAGGGTGAGTCTCGGGGCGCCGGGGCCAGCCTCCTCCCCGGGCCGGGCTGGGGTGGGGCCTCCGGAACCCCCTGTGCAGCTCCGGCCCGGCTTCGCCAACGCCGTGGGGACGGTCCACGTCCCACGCCGAGTCACCCTGCCCCGCTCCCGGGCCCCAGGTGCCTGGCGTTCTCGCCCCCAGCAATGGGGTCCCCATGGGGGCAGAGCCCGGGCTAGGGTTAGGGCCCGCGCCGGGGACGACCCCAGGGCCGAAGAGACGGCGGCGCCCTGATCTCCCTGGAGGGCGGAGGTGAGGGCCCATGCGCGGGGGCGGCTCAGGCGTCGGCTTAGGGGCAGACTCGGGGGGCGGGCTAGGGTTAGGGGGCCCGCGAGGCCTAGGGCTAGGGTTAGGGCCCGGTCCCGGGAGGCTCCGGGGGCCGAACCCCCGGCGGGGCCGCGCTCTCCCCGGAGGGCTGAGGTGAGGGCGCCTGCGGGGGAGCCGCTCAGGCTGAGTCTCGGGGCGCCAGGGCCAGCCTCCTCCCCGGGCCGGGCTGGGGTGGGGCCTCCGGAACCCCCCTGTGCAGCTCCGGCCCGGCTTCGCCAACGGCGTGGGGACGGTCCACGTCCCACGCCGAGTCACCCTGCCCCGCTCCCGGGCCCCAGGTGCCTGGCGTTCTCGCCCCCAGCAATGGGGTCCCCATGGGGGCAGAGCCCGGGCTAGGGTTAGGGCCCGCGCCGGGGACGACCCCAGGGCCGAAGCGACGGCGGCGCCGTGATCTCCCTGGAGGGCGGAGGTGAGGGCCCATGCGCGGGGGCGGCTCAGGCGTCGGCTTAGGGGCAGACTCGGGGGGCGGGCTAGGGTTAGGGCCCGGTCCCGGGAGGCTCCGGGGGCCGAACCCCCGGCGGGGCCGCGCTCTCCCCGGAGGGCTGAGGTGAGGGCGCCTGCGGGGGAGCCGCTCAGGCTGAGTCTCGGGGCGCCAGGGCCAGCCTCCTCCCCGGGCCGGGCTGGGGTGGGGCCTCCGGAACCCCCCTGTGCAGCTCCGGCCCGGCTTCGCCAACGGCGTGGGGACGGTCCACGTCCCACGCCGAGTCACCCTGCCCCGCTCCCGGGCCCCAGGTGCCTGGCGTTCTCGCCCCCAGCAATGGGGTCCCCATGGGGGCAGAGCCCGGGCTAGGGTTAGGGCCCGCGCCGGGGACGACCCCAGGGCCGAAGCGACGGCGGCGCCGTGATCTCCCTGGAGGGCGGAGGTGAGGGCCCATGCGCGGGGGCGGCTCAGGCGTCGGCTTAGGGGCAGACTCGGGGGGCGGGCTAGGGTTAGGGGGCCCGCGAGGCCTAGGGCTAGGGTTAGGGCCCGGTCCCGGGAGGCTCCGGGGGCCGAACCCCCGGCGGGGCCGCGCTCTCCCCGGAGGGCTGAGGTGAGGGCGCCTGCGGGGGAGCCGCTCAGGCTGAGTCTCGGGGCGCCAGGGCCAGCCTCCTCCCCGGGCCGGGCTGGGGTGGGGCCTCCGGAACCCCCCTGTGCAGCTCCGGCCCGGCTTCGCCAACGGCGTGGGGACGGTCCACGTCCCACGCCGAGTCACCCTGCCCCGCTCCCGGGCCCCAGGTGCCTGGCGTTCTCGCCCCCAGCAATGGGGTCCCCATGGGGGCAGAGCCCGGGCTAGGGTTAGGGCCCGCGCCGGGGACGACCCCAGGGCCGAAGCGACGGCGGCGCCGTGATCTCCCTGGAGGGCGGAGGTGAGGGCCCATGCGCGGGGGCGGCTCAGGCGTCGGCTTAGGGGCAGACTCGGGGGCGGGCTAGGTGGGCCTAGGCTGGTTAGGGCCCGGTCCCGGGAGGCTCCGGGGGCCGAACCCCCGGCGGGGCCGCGCTCTCCCCGGAGGGCTGAGGTGAGGGCGCCTGCGGGGGAGCCGCTCAGGCTGAGTCTCGGGGCGCCAGGGGCCAGCCTCCTCCCCGGGCCGGGCTGGGTTGTGGCCTCCGGAACCCCCCTGTGCAGCTCCGGCCCGGCTTCGCCAACGGCGTGGGGACGGTCCACGTCCCACCCCGGGTCACCCTGCCCCGCTCCCGGGCCCCAGGTGCCTGGCGTTCTCGCCCCCAGCAATGGGGTCCCCATGGGGGCAGAGCCCGGGCTAGGGTTAGGGCCCGCGCCGGGGACGACCCCAGGGCCGAAGCGATGGCGGCGCCGTGATCTCCCTGGAGGGCGGAGGTGAGGGCCCATGCGCGGGGGCGGCTCAGGCGTCGGCTTAGGGGCAGACTCAGGGGGCGGGCTCGGGTTAGGGGGCCCGCGAGGCCTAGGGCTAGGGTTAGAGCCCGGTCCCGGGAGGCTCCGGGGGCCGAACCCCCGGCTGGGCCGCGCTCTCCCCGGAGGGCTGAGGTGAGGGCGCCTGCGGGGGAGCCGCTCAGGCTGAGTCTCGGGGCGCCGGTGCCAGCCTCCTCCCCGGGCCGGGCTGGGGTGGTCTGAGTCTCGGCGCCAGGGCCAGCCTCCTCCCCGGGCCGGGCTGGGGTGGGGCCTCCGGAACCCCCCTGTGCAGCTCCGGCCCGGCTTCGCCAACGGCGTGGGGACGGTCCACGTCCCACGCCGAGTCACCCTGCCCCGCTCCCGGGCCCCAGGTGCCTGGCGTTCTCGCCCCAGCAATGGGGTCCCCATGGGGGCAGAGCCCGGGCTAGGGTTAGGGCCCGCGCCGGGGACGACCCCAGGGCCGAAGCGACGGCGGCGCCGTGATCTCCCTGGAGGGCGAGGTGAGGGCCCATGCGCGGGGGCGGCTCAGGCGTCGGCTTAGGGGCAGACTCGGGGGGCGGGCTAGGGTTAGGGGGCCCGCGAGGCCTAGGGCTAGGGTTAGGGTTGGGCCCGGTCGCGGGAGGCTCCGGGGGCCGAACCCCCGGCGGGGCCGCGCTCTCCCCGGAGGGCTGAGGTGAGGGCGCCTGCGGGGGAGCCGCTCAGGCTGAGTCTCGGGGCGCCGGGGACAGCCTCCTCCCCGGGCCGGGCTGGGGTGGGGCCTCCGGAACCCCCCTGTGCAGCTCCGGCCCGGCTTCGCCAACGTCGTGGGGACGGTCCACGTCCCACGCCGAGTCACCCTGCCCCGCTCCCGGGCCCCAGGTGCCTCGCGTTCTCGCCCCCAGCAATGGGGTCCCCATGGGGGCAGAGCCCGGGCTAGGGTTAGGGCCCGCGCCGGGGACGACCCCAGGGCCGAAGCGACGGCGTCGCCGTGATCTCCCTGGTGGGTGGAGGTGAGGGTCCATGCGCGGGGGCGGCTCAGGCGTCGGCTTAGGGGCAGACTCGGGGGCGGGCTAGGGTTAGGGCCCGGTCCCGGGAGGCTCCGGGGGCCGAACCCCCGGCGGGGCCGCGCTCTCCCCGGAGGGCTGAGGTGAGGGCGCCTGCGGGGGAGCCGCTCAGGGTGAGTCTCGGGGCGCCGGGGCCAGCCTCCTCCCCGGGCCGGGCTGGGGTGGGGCCTCCGGAACCCCCCTGTGCAGCTCCGGCCGGCTTCGCCAACGGCGTGGGGACGGTCCACGTCCCACGCCGAGTCACCCTGCCCCGCTCCCGGGCCCCAGGTGCCTGGCGTTCTCGCCCCAGCAATGGGGTCCCCATGGGGGCAGAGCCCGGGCTAGGGTTAGGGCCCGCGCCGGGGACGACCCCAGGGCCGAAGCGACGGCGGCGCCGTGATCTCCCTGGAGGGCGGAGGTGAGGGCCCATGCGCGGGGGCGGCTCAGGCGTCGGCTTAGGGGCAGACTCGGGGGGCGGGCTAGGGTTAGGGGGCCCGCGAGGCCTAGGGCTAGGGTTAGGGCCCGGTCCCGGGAGGCTCCGGGGGCCGAACCCCCGGCGGGTCCGCGCTCTCCCCGGAGGGCTGAGGTGAGGGCGCCTGCGGGGGAGCCGCTCAGGCTGAGTCTCGGGGCGCCAGGGCCAGCCTCCTCCCCGGGCCGGGCTGGGGTGGGGCCTCCGGAACCCCCCTGTGCAGCTCCGGCCCGGCTTCGCCAACGGCGTGGGGACGGTCCACCTCCCACGCCGAGTCACCCTGCCACGCTCCCGGGCCGCAGGTGCCTGGCGTTCTCGCCCCCAGCAATGGGGTCCCAATGGGGGCAGAGCCCGGGCTAGGGTTAGGGCCCGCGCCGGGGACGACCCCAGGGCCGAAGCGACGGCGGCGCCGTGATCTCCCTGGAGGGCGGAGGTGAGGGCCCATGCGCGGGGGCGGCTCAGGCGTCGGCTTAGGGGCAGACTCGGGGGGCGGGCTAGGGTTAGGGGGCCCGCGAGGCCTAGGGCTAGGGTTAGGGTCCGGTCCCGGGAGGCTCCGGGGGCCGAACCCCCGGCCGGGCCGCGCTCTCCCCGGAGGGCTGCGGTGAGGGCGCCTGCGGGGGAGCCGCTCAGGCTGAGTCTCGGGGCGCCAGGGCCAGCCTCCTCCCCGGGCCGGGCTGGGGTGGGGCCTCCGGAACCCCCCTGTGCAGCTCCGGCCCGGCTTCGCCAACGGCGTGGGGACGGTCCACGTCCCACGCCGAGTCACCCTGCCCCGCTCCCGGGCCCCAGGTGCCTGGCGTTCTCGCCCCCAGCAATGGGGTCCCCATGGGGGCAGAGCCCGGGCTAGGGTTAGGGCCCGCGCCGGGGACGACCCCAGGGCCGAAGCGACGGCGGCGCCGTGATCTCCCTGGAGGGCGGAGGTGAGGGCCCATGCGCGGGGGCGGCTCAGGCGTCGGCTTAGGGGCAGACTCGGGGGGCGGGCTAGGGTTAGGGGCCGCGAGGCCTAGGGCTAGGGTTAGGGCCCGGTCCGGGAGGCTCCGGGGGCCGAACCCCCGGCGGGGCCGCGCTCTCCCCGGAGGGCTGAGGTGAGGGCGCCTGCGGGGGAGCCGCTCAGGCTGAGTCTCGGGGCGCCAGGGCCAGCCTCCTCCCCGGGCCGGGCTGGGGTGGGGCCTCCGGAACCCCCCTGTGCAGCTCCGGCCCGGCTTCGCCAACGGCGTGGGGACGGTCCACGTCCCACGCCGTCACCCTGCCCCGCTCCCGGGCCCCAGGTGCCTGGCGTTCTCGCCCCCAGCAATGGGGTCCCCATGGGGGCAGAGCCCGGGCTAGGGTTAGGGCCCGCGCCGGGGACGACCCCAGGGCCGAAGCGACGGCGGCGCCGTGATCTCCCTGGAGGGCGGAGGTGAGGGCCCATGCGCGGGGGCGGCTCAGGCGTCGGCTTAGGGGCAGACTCGGGGGGCGGGCTAGGGTTAGGGGGCCCGCGAGGCCTAGGGCTAGGGTAGGGCCCGGTCCCGGGAGGCTCCGGGGGCCGAACCCCCGGCGGGTCCGCGCTCTCCCCGGAGGGCTGAGGTGAGGGCGCCTGCGGGGGAGCCGCTCAGGCTGAGTCTCGGGGCGCCAGGGCCAGCCTCCTCCCCGGGCCGGGCTGGGGTGGGGCCTCCGGAACCCCCCTGTGCAGCTCCGGCCCGGCTTCGCCAACGGCGTGGGGACGGTCCACGTCCCACGCCGAGTCACCCTGCCCCGCTCCCGGGCCCCAGGTGCCTGGCGTTCTCGCCCCAGCAATGGGGTCCCCATGGGGGCAGAGCCGGGCTAGGGTTAGGGCCCGCGCCGGGGACGACCCCAGGGCCGAAGCGACGGCGGCGCCGTGATCTCCCTGGAGGGCGGAGGTGAGGTCCATGCGCGGGGGCGGCTCAGGCGTCGGCTTAGGGGCAGACTCGGGGGGCGGGCTAGGGTTAGGGGGCCCGCGAGGCCTAGGGCTAGGGTTAGGGCCCGGTCCCGGGAGGCTCCGGGGGCCGAACCCCCGGCGGGGCCGCGCTCTCCCCGGAGGGCTGCGGTGAGGGCGCCTGCGGGGGAGCCGCTCAGGCTGAGTCTCGGGGCGCCGGGGCCAGCCTCCTCCCCGGGCCGGGCTGGGGTGGGGCCCTCGGAACCCCCCTGTGCAGCTCCGGCCCGGCTTCGCCAACGGCGTGGGGACGGTCCACGTCCCACGCCGAGTCACCCTGCCCCGCTCCCGGGCCCCAGGTGCCTGGCGTTCTCGCCCCCAGCAATGGGGTCCCCATGGGGGCAGAGCCCGGGCTACGGTTAGGGCCCGCGCCGGGGACGACCCCAGGGCCGAAGCGACGGCGGCGCCGTGATCTCCCTGGAGGGCGGAGGTGAGGGCCCATGCGCGGGGGCGGCTCAGGCGTCGGCTTAGGGGCAGACTCGGGGGGCGGGCTAGGGTTAGGGGGCCGCGAGGCCTAGGGCTAGGGTTACGGCCCGGTCCCGGGAGGCTCCGGGGGCCGAACCCCCGGCGGGGCCCGCGCTCTCCCCGGAGGGCTGAGGTGAGGGCGCCTGCGGGGGAGCCGCTCAGGCTGAGTCTCGGGGCGCCGGGGCCAGCCTCCTCCCCGGGCCGGGCTGGGGTGGGGCCTCCGGAACCCCCCTGTGCAGCTCCGGCCCGGCTTCGCCAACGGCGTGGGGACGGTCCACGTCCCACGCCGAGTCACCCTGCCCCGCTCCCGGGCCCCAGGTGCCAGGCGTTCTCGCCCCCAGCAATGGGGTCCCCATGGGGGCAGAGCCCGGGCTAGGGTTAGGGCCCGCGCCGGGGACGACCCCAGGGCCGAAGCGAAGGCGGCGCCTTGATCTCCCTGGAGGGCGGAGGTGAGGGCCCATGCGCGGGGGCGGCTCAGGCGTCGGCTTAGGGGCAGACTCGGGGGGCGGGCTAGGGTTAGGGTGCCCGCGAGGCCTAGGGTAGGGTTAGGGCCCGGTCCCGGGAGGCTCCGGGGGCCGAACCCCCTGCGGGGCCGCGCTCTCCCCGGAGGGCTGAGGTGAGGGCGCCTGCGGGGGAGCAGCTCAGGCTGAGTCTCGGGGCGCCAGGGCCAGCCTCCTCCCCGGGCCGGGCTGGGGTGGGGCCTCCGGAACCCCCCTGTGCAGCTCCGGCACGGCTTCGCCAACGGCGTGGGGACGGTCCACGTCCCACGCCGAGTCACCCTGCCCCGCTCCCGGGCCCCAGGTGCCTGGCGTTCTCGCCCCCAGCAATGGGGTCCCCATGGGGGCAGAGCCCGGGCTAGGGTTAGGGCCCGCGCCGGGGACGACCCCAGGGCCGAAGCGACGGCGGCGCCGTGATCTCCCTGGAGGGCGGAGGTGAGGGCCCATGCGCGGGGGCGGCTCAGGCGTCGGCTTAGGGGCAGACTCGGGGGGCGGGCTAGGGTTAGGGGGCCCGCGAGGCCTAGGGCTAGGGTTAGGGCCCGGTCCCGGGAGGCTCCGGGGGCCGAACCCCCGGCGGGCCGCGCTCTCCCCGGAGGGCTGAGGTGAGGGCGCCTGCGGGGGAGCCGCTCAGGCTGAGTCTCGGGGCGCCAGGGCCAGCCTCCTCCCCGGGCCGGGCTGGGGTGGGGCCTCAGGAACCCCCCTGTGCAGCTCCGGCCCGGCTTCGCCAACGGCGTGGGGACGGTCCACGTCCCACGCCGAGTCACCCTGCCCCGCTCCCGGGCCCCAGGTGCCTGGCGTTCTCGCCCCCAGCAATGGGGTCCCCATGGGGGCAGAGCCCGGGCTAGGGTTAGGGCCCGCGCCGGGGACGACCCCAGGGCCGAAGCGACCGCGGCGCCGTGATCTCCCTGGAGGGCGGAGGTGAGGGCCCATGCGCGGGGGCGGCTCAGGCGTCGGCTTAGGGGCAGACTCGGGGGGCGGGCTAGGGTTAGGGGGCCCGCGAGGCCTAGGGCTAGGGTTAGGGCCCGGTCCCGGGAGGCTCCGGGGGCCGAACCCCCGGCGGGGCCGCGCTCTCCCCGGAGGGCTGAGGTGACGGCGCCTGCGGGGGAGCCGCTCAGGGTGAGTCTCGGGGCGCCGGGGCCAGCCTCCTCCCCGGGCCGGGCTGGGGTGGGGCCTCCGGAACCCCCCTGTGCAGCTCCGGCCGGCTTCGCCAACGGCGTGGGGTCGGTCCACGTCCCACGCCGAGTCACCCTGCCCCGCTCCCGGGCCCCAGGTGCCTGGCGTTCTCGCCCCCAGCAATGGGGTCCCCATGGGGGCAGAGCGCGGGCTAGGGTTAGGGCCCGCGCCGGGGACGACCCCAGGGCCGAAGCGACGGCGGCGCCGTGATCTCCCTGGAGGGCGGAGGTGAGGGTCCATGCGCGGGGGCGGCTCAGGCGTCGGCTTAGGGGCAGACTCGGGGGGCGGGCTAGGGTTAGGGGGCCCGCGAGGCCTAGGGCTAGGGTTAGGGCCCGGTCCCGGGAGGCTCCGGGGGCCGAACCCCCGGCCGGGCCGCGCTCTCCCCGGAGGGCTGAGGTGAGGGCGCCTGCGGGGGAGCCGCTCAGGGTGAGTCTCGGGGCGCCGGGGCCAGCCTCCTCCCCGGGCCGGGCTGGGGTGGAGCCTCAGGAACCCCCCTGTGCACCTCCGGCCCGGCTTCGCCAACGGCGTGGGGACGGTCCACGTCCCACGCCGAGTCACCCTGCCCCGCTCCCGGGCCCCAGGTGCCAGGCGTTCTCGCCCCCAGCAATGGGGTCCCCATGGGGGCAGAGCCCGGGCTAGGGTTAGGGCCCGCGCCGGGGACGACCCCAGGGCCGAAGCGAAGGCGGCGCCGTGATCTCCCTGGAGGGCGGAGGTGAGGGCCCATGCGCGGGGGCGGCTCAGGCGTCGGCTTAGGGGCAGACTCGGGGGGCGGGCTAGGGTTAGGGGGCCCGCGAGGCCTAGGGCTAGGGTTAGGGCCCGGTCCCGGGAGGCTCCGGGGGCCGAACCCCCGGCGGGGCCGCGCTCTCCCCGGAGGGCTGAGGTGAGGGCGCCTGCGGGGGAGCCGCTCAGGCTGAGTCTCGGGGCGCCAGGGCCAGCCTCCTCCCCGGGCCGGGCTGGGGTGGGGCCTCCGGAACCCCCCTGTGCAGCTCCGGCCCGGCTTCGCCAACGGCGTGGGGACGGTCCACGTCCCACGCCGAGTCACCCTGCCCCGCTCCCGGGCCCCAGGTGCCTGGCGTTCTCGCCCCCAGCAATGGGGTCCCCATGGGGGCAGAGCCCGGGCTAGGGTTAGGGCCCGCGCCGGGGACGACCCCAGGGCCGAAGCGACGGCGGCGCCGTGATCTCCCTGGAGGGCGGAGGTGAGGGCCCATGCGCGGGGGCGGCTCAGGCGTCGGCTTAGGGGCAGACTCGGGGGGCGGGCTAGGGTTAGGGGGCCCGCGAGGCCTAGGGCTAGGGTTAGGGCCCGGTCCCGGGAGGCTCCGGGGGCCGAACCCCCGGCGGGCCGCGCTCTCCCCGGAGGGCTGAGGTGAGGCGCCTGCGGGGGAGCCGCTCAGGCTGAGTCTCGGGGCGCCAGGGCCAGCCTCCTCCCCGGGCCGGGCTGGGGTGGGGCCTCAGGAACCCCCCTGTGCAGCTCCGGCCCGGCTTCGCCAACGGCGTGGGGACGGTCCACGTCCCACGCCGAGTCACCCTGCCCCGCTCCCGGGCCCCAGGTGCCTGGCGTTCTCACCCCCAGCAATGGGGTCCCCATGGGGGCAGAGCCCGGGCTAGGGTTAGGGCCCGCGCCGGGGACGACCCCAGGGCCGAAGCGACGCGGCGCCGTGATCTCCCTGGAGGGCGGAGGTGAGGGCCCATGCGCGGGGGCGGCCAGGCGTCGCTTAGGGGCAGACTCGGGGGGCGGGCTAGGGTTAGGGGGCCCGCGAGGCCTAGGGCTAGGGTTAGGGCCCGGTCCCGGGAGGCTCCGGGGGCCGAACCCCCGGCGGGGCCGCGCTCTCCCCGGAGGGCTGAGGTGACGGCGCCTGCGGGGGAGCCGCTCAGGGTGAGTCTCGGGGCGCCGGGGCCAGCCTCCTCCCCGGGCCGGGCTGGGGTGGGGCCTCCGGAACCCCCCTGTGCAGCTCCGGCCCGGCTTCGCCAACGGCGTGGGGACGGTCCACGTCCCACGCCGAGTCACCCTGCCCCGCTCCCGGGCCCCAGGTGCCTGGCGTTCTCGCCCCCAGCAATGGGGTCCCCATGGGGGCAGAGCCCGGGCTAGGGTTAGGGCCCGCGCCGGGAACGACCCCAGGGCCGAAACGAAGGCGGCGCCTTGATCTCCCTGGAGGGCGGAGCTGAGGGCCCATGCGCGGGGGCGGCTCAGGCTTCGGCTTAGGGGCAGACTCGGGGGGCGGGCTAGGGTTAGGGGGCCCGCCAGGCCTAGGGCTAGGGTTGGGCCCGGTCCCGGGAGGCTCCGGGGGCCGAACCCCCGGCGGGGCCGCGCTCTCCCCGGAGGGCTGAGGTGAGGGCGCCTGCGGGGGAGCCGCTCAGGCTGAGTCTCGGGGCGCCGGGGCCAGCCTCCTCCCCGGGCCGGGCTGGGGTGGGGCCTCCGGAACCCCCCTGTGCAGCTCCGGCCCGGCTTCGCCAACGGCGTGGGGACGGTCCACGTCCCACGCCGAGTCACCCTGCCCCGCTCCCGGGCCCCAGGTGCCTGGCGTTCTCGCCCCCAGCAATGGGGTCCCCATGGGGGCAGAGCCCGGGCTAGGGTTAGGGCCCGCGCCGGGGACGACCCCAGGGCCGAAGCGACGGCGGCGCCGTGATCTCCCTGGAGGGCGGAGGTGAGGGCCCATGCGCGGGGGCGGCTCAGGCGTCGGCTTAGGGGCAGACTCGGGGGGCGGGCTAGGGTTAGGGCCCGGTCCCGGGAGGCTCCGGGGGCCGAACCCCCGGCGGGGCCGCGCTCTCCCCGGAGGGCTGAGGTGAGGGCGCCTTCGGGGGAGCCGTTCAGGGTGAGTCTCGGGGCGCCGGGGCCAGCCTCCTCCCCGGGCCGGGCTGGGGTGTGGCCTCCGGAACCCCCCTGTGCAGCTCCGGCCCGGCTTCGCCAACGGCGTGGGGACGGTCCACGTCCCACCCGGGTCACCCTGCCCCGCTCCCGGGCCCCAGGTGCCTGGCGTTCTCGCCCCCAGCAATGGGGTCCCCATGGGGGCAGAGCCCGGGCTAGGGTTAGGGCCCGCGCCGGGGACGACCCCAGGGCCGAAGCGATGGCGGCGCCGTGATCTCCCTGGAGGGCGGAGGTGAGGGCCCATGCGCGGGGGCGGCTCAGGCGTCGGCTTAGGGGCAGACTCAGGGGGCGGGCTCGGGTTAGGGGGCCCGCGAGGCCTAGGGCTAGGGTTAGAGCCCGGTCCCGGGAGGCTCCGGGGGCCGAACCCCCGGCTGGGCCGCGCTCTCCCCGGAGGGCTGAGGTGAGGGCGCCTGCGGGGGAGCCGCTCAGGCTGAGTCTCGGGGCGCCGGTGCCAGCCTCCTCCCCGGGCCGGGCTGGGGTGGTCTGAGTCTCGGGCGCCAGGGCCAGCCTGCTCCCCGGGCCAGGCTGGGGTGGGGCCTCCGGAACCCCCCTGTGCAGCTCCGGCCCGGCTTCGCCAACGTCGTGGGTACGGTCCACGTCCCACGCCGAGTCACCCTGCCCCGCTCCCGGGCCACAGGTGCCTGGCGTTCTCGCCCCCAGCAATGGGGTCCCCATGGGGGCAGAGCCCGGGCTAGGGTTAGGGCCCGTGCCGGGGACGACCCCAGGGCCGAAGCGACGGCGGCGCCGTGATCTCCCTGGAGGGCGGAGGTGAGGGCCATGCGCGGGGGCGGCTCAGGCGTCGGCTTGGGGCAGACTCGGGGGGCGGGCTAGGGTTAGGGCCCGCGCCGTGGACGACCCCAGGGCCAAAGCGACGGCGGCGCCCTGATCTCCCTGGAGGGCGGAGGTGAGGGCCCATGCGCGGGGGCGGCTCAGGCGTCGGCTTAGGGGCAGACTCGGGGGGCGGGCTAGGGTTAGGGGGCCCGCCAGGCCTAGGGCTAGGGTTGGGCCCGGTCGCGGGAGGCTCCGGGGGCCGAACCCCCGGCGGGGGCCGCGCTCTCCCCGGAGGGCTGAGGTGAGGGCGCCTGCGGGGGAGCCGCTCAGGCTGAGTCTCGGGGCGCCGGGGCCAGCCTCCTCCCCGGGCCGGGCTGGGGTGGGGCCTCCGGAACCCCCCTGTGCAGCTCCGGCCCGGCTTCGCCAACGGCGTGGGGACGGTCAACGTCCCACGCCGAGTCACCCTGCCCCGCTCCCGGGCCCCAGGTGCCTGGCGTTCTCGCCCCCAGCAATGGGGTCCCCATGGGGGCAGAGCCCGGGCTAGGGTTAGGGCCCGCGCCGGGGAAGACCCCAGGGCCGAAGCGACGGCGTCGCCGTGATCTCCCTGGTGGTTGGAGGTGAGGGTCCATGCGCGGGGGCGGCTCAGGCGTCGGCTTAGGGGCAGACTCGGGGGGCGGGCTAGGGTTAGGGCCCGGTCCCGGGAGGCTCAGGGGGCCGAACCCCCGGCGGGGCCGCGCTCCTCCAGGAGGGCTGAGGTGAGGGCGCCTGCGGGGGAGCACTCAGGGTGAGTCTCGGGGCGCCGGGGCCAGCCTCCTCCCCGGGCCGGGCTGGGGTGGGGCCTCCGGAACCCCCTGTGCAGCTCCGGCCCGGCTTCGCCAACGCCGAGGGGACGGTCCACGTCCCACGCCGAGTCACCCTGCCCCGCTCCCGGGCCCCAGGTGCCTGGCGTTCTCGCCCCCAGCAATGGGGTCCCCATGGGGGCAGAGCCCGGGCTAGGGTTAGGGCCCGCGCCGGGGACGACCCCAGGGCCGAAGAGACGGCGGCGCCCTGATCTCCCTGGAGGGCGGAGGTGAGGGCCCATGCGCGGGGGCGGCTCAGGCGTCGGCTTAGGGGCAGACTCGGGGGGCGGGCTAGGGTTAGGGGGCCCGCGAGGCCTAGGGCTAGGGTTAGGGCCCGGTCCCGGGAGGCTCCGGGGGCCGAACCCCCGGCCGGGCCGCGCTCTCCCCGGAGGGCTGCGGTGAGGGCGCCTGCGGGGGAGCCGCTCAGGCTGAGTCTCGGGGCGCCAGGGCCAGCCTCCTCCCCGGGCCGGGCTGGGGTGGGGCCTCCGGAACCCCCCTGTGCAGCTCCGGCCCGGCTTCGCCAACGGCGTGGGGACGGTCCACGTCCCACGCCGGGTCACCCTGCCCCGCTCCCGGGCCCCAGGTGCCTGGCGTTCTCGCCCCCAGCAATGGGGTCCCCATGGGGGCAGAGCCCGGGCTAAGGTTAGGGCCCGCGCCGGGGACGACCCCAGGGCCGAAACGACCGCGGCGCCGTGATCTCCCTGGAGGGCGGAGGTGAGGGCCCATGAGCGGGGGCGGCTCAGGCGACGGCTTAGGGGCAGACTCGGGGGGCGGGCTAGGGTTAGGGCCCGGTCCCGGGAGGCTCCGGGGGCCGAACCCCCGGCGGGGCCGCGCTCTCCCAGGAGGGCTGAGGTGAGGGCGCCTGCGGGGGAGCCGCTCAGGGTGAGTCTCGGGGCGCCGGGGCCAGCCTCCTCCCCGGGCCGGGCTGGGGTGGGGCCTCCGGAACCCCCCTGTGAAGCTCCGGCCCGGCTTCGCCAACGGCGTGGGGAGGGTCCACGTCCCACGTCGGGTCACCCTGCCCCGCTCCCGGGCCCCAGGTGCCTGGCGTTCTCGCCCCCAGCAATGGGGTCCCCATGGGGGCAGAGCCCGGGCTATGGTTAGGGCCCGCGCCGGGGACGACCCCAGGGATGAAGCGATGGCGGCGCCGTGATCTCCCTGGAGGGTGGAGGTGAGGGTCCATGCGCGGTGGCGGCTCAGGCGTCGGCTTAGGGGCAGACTCGTGGGGCGGGCTAGGGTTAGGGCCCGGTCCCTGGAGGCTCCGGGGGCCGACCCCCGGCGGAGCCGCGCTCTCCCCGGAGGGCTGTGAGGGCGCCTGCGGGGGAGCCGCTCAGGCTGTCTCGGGGCGCCAGGGCCAGCCTCCTCCCCGGGCCGGGCTGGGGTGGGGCCTCCGGAACCCCCCTGTGCAGCTCCGGCCCGGCTTCGCCAACGCCGTGGGGACGGTCCACGTCCCACGCCGAGTCACCCTGCCCCGCTCCCGGGCCCCAGGTGCCTGGCGTTCTCGCCGCCAGCAATGGGGTCCCCATGGGGGCAGAGCCCGGGTTAGGGTTAGTGCCCGCGCCGGGGACGACCCCAGGTCCGAAGAGATGGCGGCGCCGTGATCTCCCTGGAGGGCGGAGGTGAGGGCCCATGCGCGGGGGCGGCTCAGGCTTAGGCTTAGGGGCAGACTCGGGGGGCGGGCTAGGGTTAGGTGGCCCGCGAGGCCTAGGGCTACTGTTAGGGCCCGGTCCCGGGAGGCTCCGGGGGCCGAACCCCCGGCGGGTCCGCGCTCTCCCCGGAGGGCTGAGGTGAGGGCGCCTGCGGGGGAGCCGCTCAGGCTGAGTCTCGGGGCGCCAGGGCCAGCCTCCTCCCCGGGCCGGGCTGGGGTGGGGCCTCCGGAACCCCCCTGTGCAGCTCCGGCCCGGCTTGGCCAACGGCGTGGGGACGGTCCACCTCCCACGCCGAGTCACCCTGCCCCGCTTCCGGGCCCCAGGTGCCTGGCGTTCTCGCCCCCAGCAATGGGGTCCCCATGGGGGCAGAGCCCGGGCTAGGGTTAGGGCCCGCGCCGGGGACGACCCCAGGGCCGAAGCGACGGCGGCGCCGTGATCTCCCTGGAGGGCGGAGGTGAGGGTCCATGCGCGGGGGCGGCTCAGGCGTCGGCTTAGGGGCAGACTCGGGGGGCGGGCTAGGGTTAGGGGGCCCGCGAGGCCTAGGGCTAGGGTTAGGGCCCGGTACCGGGAGGCTCCGGGGGCCGAACCCCCGGCCGGGCCGCGCTCTCCCCGGAGGGCTTCGGTGAGGGCGCCTGCGGGGGAGCCGCTCAGGCTGAGTCTCGGGGCGCCAGGGCCAGCCTCCTCCCCGGGCCGGGCTGGGGTGGGGCCTCCGGAACCCCCCTGTGCAGCTCCGGCCCGGCTTCGCCAACGGCGTGGGGACGGTCCACGTCCCACGCCGAGTCACCCTGCCCCGCTCCCGGGCCCCAGGTGCCTGGCGTTCTCGCCGCCAGCAATGGGGTCCCCATGGGGGCAGAGCCCGGGCTAGGGTTAGGGCCCGCGCCGGGGACGACCCCAGGTCCGAAGAGACGGCGGCGCCCTGATCTCCCTGGAGGGCGGAGGTGAGGGCCCATGCGCGGGGGCGGCTCAGGCGTCGGCTTAGGGGCAGACTCGGGGGGCGGGCTAGGGTTAGGGGGCCCGCGAGGCCTAGGGCTAGGGTTAGGGCCCGGTCTCGGGAGGCTCCGGGGGCCGAACCCCCGGCGGGGCCGCGCTCTCCCAGGAGGGCTGAGGTGAGGGCGCCTGCGGGGGAGCCGCTCAGGGTGAGTCTCGGGGCGCCGGGGCCAGCCTCCTCCCCGGGCCGGGCTGGGGTGGGGCCTCCGGAACCCCCCTGTGAAGCTCCGGCCCGGCTTCGCCAACGGCGTGGGGACGGTCCACGTCCCACGTCGGGTCACCCTGCCCCGCTCCCGGGCCCCAGGTGCCTGGCGTTCTCGCCCCCAGCAATGGGGTCCCCATGGGGGCAGAGCCCGGGCTAGGGTTAGGGCCCGCGCCGGGGACGACCCCAGGGATGAAGCGATGGCGGCGCCGTGATCTCCCTGGAGGGTGGAGGTGAGGGTCCATGCGCGGTGGCGGCTCAGGCGTCGGCTTAGGGGCAGACTCGTGGGGCGGGCTAGGGTTAGGGCCCGGTCCCGGGAGGCTCCGGGGGCCGACCCCCGGCGGAGCCGCACTCTCCCCGGAGGGCTGTGAGGGCGCCTGCGGGGGAGCCGCTCAGGCTGTCTCGGGGCGCCAGGGCCAGCCTCCTCCCCGGGCCGGGCTGGGGTGGGGCCTCCGGAACCCCCCTGTGCAGCTCCGGCCCGGCTTCGCCAACGCCGTGGGGACGGTCCACGTCCCACGCCGAGTCACCCTGCCCCGCTCCCGGGCCCCAGGTGCCTGGCGTTCTCGCCGCCAGCAATGGGGTCCCCATGGGGGCAGAGCCCGGGTTAGGGTTAGGGCCCGCGCCGGGGACGACCCCAGGTCCAAAGAGATGGCGGCGCCGTGATCTCCCTGGAGTGCGGAGGTGAGGGCCCATGCGCGGGGGCGGCTCAGGCGTAGGCTTAGGGGCAGACTCGGGGGGCGGGCTAGGGTTAGGTGGCCCGCGAGGCCTAGGGCTACTGTTAGGGCCCGGTCCCGGGAGGCTCCGGGGGCCGAACCCCCGGCGGGTGCGCGCTCTCCCCGGAGGGCTGAGGTGAGGGCGCCTGCGGGGGAGCCGCTCAGGCTGAGTCTCGGGGCGCCAGGGCCAGCCTCCTCCCCGGGCCGGGCTGGGGTGGGGCCTCCGGAACCCCCCTGTGCAGCTCCGGCCCGGCTTGGCCAACGGCGTGGGGACGGTCCACCTCCCACGCCGAGTCACCCTGCCCCGCTTCCGGGCCCCAGGTGCCTGGCGTTCTCGCCCCCAGCAATGGGGTCCCCATGGGGGCAGAGCCCGGGCTAGGGTTAGGGCCCGCGCCGGGGACGACCCCAGGGCCGAAGCGACGGCGGCGCCGTGATCTCCCTGGAGGGCGGAGGTGAGGGTCCATGCGCGGGGGCGGCTCAGGCGTCGGCTTAGGGGCAGACTCGGGGGGCGGGCTAGGGTTAGGGGGCCCGCGAGGCCTAGGGCTAGGGTTAGGGCCCGGTCCCGGGAGGCTCCGGGGGCCGAACCCCCGGCCGGGCCGCGCTCTCCCCGGAGGGCTTCGGTGAGGGCGCCTGCGGGGGAGCCGCTCAGGCTGAGTCTCGGGGCGCCAGGGCCAGCCTCCTCCCCGGGCCGGGCTGGGGTTGGGCCTCCGGAACCCCCCTGTGCAGCTCCGGCCCGGCTTCGCCAACGGCGTGGGGACGGTCCACGTCCCACGCCGAGTCACCCTGCCCCGCTCCCGGGCCCCAGGTTCTTGGCGTTCTCGCCCCCAGCAATGGGGTCCCCATGGGGGCAGAGCCCGGGCTAGGGTTAGGGCCCGCGCCAGGGACGACCCCAGGGCCGAAGCGACGGCGGCGCGGTGATCTCCCTGGAGGGTGGAGGTGAGCGTCCATGCGCGGGGGCGGCTCAGGCGTCGGCTTAGGGGCAGACTCGGGGGTCGGCCTAGGGTTAGGGCCCGGTCCCGGGAGGCTCCGGGGGCCGAACTCCCAGCGGGGCCGCGCTCTCCCCGGAGGGCTGAGGTGAGGACGCCTGCGGGGGAGCCGCTCAGGGTGAGTCTCGGGGCGCCGGGGCCAGCCTCCTCCCCGGGCCGGGCTGGGGTGGGGCCTCCGGAACCCCCCTGTGCAGCTCCGGCCCGGCTTCGCCAACGGCGTGGGGACGGTCCACGTCCCACCCCGGGTCACCCTGCCCCGCTCCCGGGCCCCAGGTGCCTGGCGTTCTCGCCCCCAGCAATGGGGTCCCCATGGGGGCAGAGCCCGGGCTAGGGTTAGGGCCCGCGCCGGGGACGACCCCAGGGCCGAAGCGATGGCGGCGCCGTGATCTCCCTGGAGGGCGGAGGTGAGGGCCCATGCGCGGGGGCGGCTCAGGCGTCGGCTTAGGGGCAGACTCAGGGGGCGGGCTCGGGTTAGGGGGCCCGCGAGGCCTAGGGCTAGGGTTAGGGCCCGGTCCCGGGAGGCTCCGGGGGCCGAACCCCCGGCTGGGCCGCGCTCTCCCCGGAGGGCTGAGGTGAGGGCGCCTGCGGGGGATCCGCTCAGGCTGAGTCTCGGGGCGCCGGTGCCAGCCTCCTCCCCGGGCCGGGCTGGGGTGGTCTGAGTCTCGGGCGCCAGGGCCAGCCTGCTCCCCGGGCCAGGCTGGGGTGGGGCCTCCGGAACCCCCCTGTGCAGCTCCGGCCCGGCTTCGCCAACGACGTGGGGACGGTCCACGTCCCACGCCGAGTCACCCTGCCCCGCTCCCGGGCCACAGGTGCCTGGCGTTCTCGCCCCCAGCAATGGGGTCCCCATGGGGGCAGAGCCCGGGCTAGGGTTAGGGCCCGTGCCGGGGACGACCCCAGGGCCGAAGCGACGGCGGCGCCGGGATCTCCCTGGAGGGCGGAGGTGAGGGCCCATGCGCGGGGGCGGCTCAGGCGTCGGCTTAGGGGCAGACTCGGGGGGCGGGCTAGGGTTAGGGCCCGCGCCGGGGATGACCCCAGGGCCGAAGCGATGGCGGCGCCGTGATCTCCCTGGAGGGCGGAGGTGTGGGCCCATGCGCGGGGGCGGCTCAGGCGTCGGCTTAGGGGCAGACTCGGGGGGCGGGCTAGGGTTAGGGGGCCCGCGAGGCCTAGGGCTAGGGTTAGGGCCCGGTCCCGGGAGGCTCCGGGGGCCGAATCCCCGGCGGGGCCGCGGTCTCCCCAGAGTGCTGAGGTGAGGGCGCCTGCGGGGGAGCCGCTCAGGCTGAGTCTCGGGGCGCCAGGGCCAGACTCCTCCCCGGGCCGGGCTGGGGTGGGCTGAGTCTCGGGGCGCCAGGGCCAGCCTCCTCCCCGGGCCGGGCTGGGGTGGGGCCTCCGGAACCCCCCTGTGCAGCTCCGGCCCGGCTTCGCCAACGGCATGGGGACGGTCCACGTCCCACGCCGAGTCACCCTGCCCCGCTCCCGGGCCCTAGGTGCCTGGTGTTCTTGCCCCCAGCAATGGGGTCCCCATGGGGGCAGAGCCCGGGCTAGGGTTAGGGCCCGGGCCGGGGACGACCCCAGGGCCGAAGCGATGGCGGTGCCGTGATCTCCCTGGAGGGCGGAGGTGAGGGCCCATGCGCGGGGGTGGCTCAGGCGTCGGCTTAAGGGCAGACTCGGGGGGCGGGCTAGGGTTACGGGGCCCTCGAGGCCTAGGGCTAGGTTTAGGGCCCGGTCCCGGGAGGCTCCGGGGGCCGAACCCCCGGCGGGGCCTTGCTCTCCCCGGAGGGCTGAGGTGAGGGCGCCTGCGCGGGAGCCGCTCACGCTGAGTCTCGGTGCGCCAGGTTCAGCCTCCTCCCCGGACCGGGCTGGGTTGGGGCCTCCGGAACCCCCCTGTGCATGTCCCGCACGGCTTCGCCAACGGCGTGGGGAAGGTCCACGTCCCACGCCGAGTCACCCTGCCCCGCTCCCGGGACCCAGGTGCCTGGCGTTCTCGCCCCCAGCAATGGGGTCCCCATGGGGGCAGAGCCCGTGCTAGGGTTAGGGCCCGTGCCGGGGACGACCCCGGGGCCGAAGCGATGGCGGCGCCGTGATCTCCCTGGAGGGCGGAGGTGAGGGCCCATGCGCGGAGTCGGCTCAGGCGTCAGCTTAGGGGCAGAATCGGGGGCGGGCTAGGGTTAGGGCCCGCGCCGGGGATGACCCCAGGGCCGAAGCGAGGGCGGCGCCATGATCTCCCTGGAGGGCGGAGGTGTGGGCCCATGCGCGGGGGCGGCTCAGACGTCGGCTTAGGGGCAGAATCGGGGGCGGGCTAGGGTTAGGGGGCCCGCGAGGCCTAGGGCTAGGTTTAGGGCCCGGTCCCGGGAGACTCCGGGGGCCGAACCCCCGGCGGGGCCGCGCTCTCCCCGGAGGGCTGAGGTGAGGGCGCCTGCGGGGGAGCCGCTCAGGCTGAGTTTCGGGGCGCCAGGGCCAGCCTCCTCCCCGGGCCGGGCTGGGGTGGGGCCTCCGGAACCCCCCTGTGCAGCTCCGGCCCGGCTTCGCCAACGGCGTGGGGACGGTCCACGTCCCACGCCGGGTCACCCTGCCCCGCTCCCGGGCCCCAGGTGCCTGGCGTTCTCTCCCCCAGCAATGGGGTCCCCATGGGGGCAGAGCCCGGGCTAGGGTTAGGGCCCGCGCCGGGGAAGACCCCAGGGCCGAAGCGACGGCGGCGCCGTGATCTCCCTGGAGGGCGGAGGTGAGGGCCCATGCGCGGGGGCGGCTCAGGCGTCGGCTTAGGGGCAGACTCGGGGGTCGGGCTAGGGTTAGGGCCCGGTCCCGGGAGGCTCCGGGGGCCGAACCCCCAGCGGGGCCGCGCTCTCCCCGGAGGGCTGAGGGGAGGACGCCTGCGGGGGAGCCGCTCAGGCTGAGTCTCGGGGCGCCAGGGCCAGCCTCCTCCCCGGGCCGGGCTGGGGTGGGGCCTCCGGAACCCCCCTGTGCAGCTCCGGCCCGGCTTCGCCAACGGCGTGGGGACGGTCCACTTCCCACGCCGAGTCACCCTGCCCCGCTCCCGGGCCCCAGGTGCCTGGCGTTCTCGCCACCAGCAATGGGGTCCCCATGGGGGCAGAGCCCGGGCTAGGGTTATGGCCCGCGCCGGGGACGACCCCAGGGCCGAAGCGACGGCGGCGCCGTGATCTCCCTGGAGGGCGGAGGTGAGGGCCCATGCGCGGGGGCGGCTCAGGCGTCGGCTTAGGGGCAGACTCGGGGGGCGGGCTAGGGTTAGGGGGCCCGCGAGGCCTAGGGCTAGGGTTAGGGCCCGGTCCCGGGAGGCTCCGGGGGCCGAACCCCCGGCGGGGCCGCGCTCTCCCCGGAGGGCTGAGGTGAGGGCGCCTGCGGGGGAGCCGCTCAGGCTGAGCCTCGGGGCGCCGGGGCCAGCCTCATTCCCGGGCCGGGCTGGGGTGGGGCCTCCGGAACCCCACTGTGCAGCTCCGGCCCGGCTTCGCCAACGGCGTGGGGACGGTCCACGTCCCACGCCGAGTCACCCTGCCCCGCTCCCGGACCCCAGGTGCCAGGCGTTCTCGCCCCTAGCAATGGGGTCCCCATGAGGGCAGAGCCCGGGCTAGGTTTAGGGCCCGCGCCGGGGACGACCCCAGGGCCGAAGCGACGGCGGCGTGGTGATCTCCCTGGAGGGTGGAGGTGAGCGTCCATGCGCGGGGGCGGCTCAGGCGTCGGCTTAGGGGCAGACTCGGGGGTCGGTCTAGGGTTAGGGCACGGTCCCGGGAGGATCCGGGGGCCTAACCCCCAGCGGGTCCGCGCTCTCCCCGGAGGGCTGAGGTGAGGACGCCTACGGGGGAGCCGCTCAGGGTGAGTCTCGGGGTGCCGGGTCCAGTCTCCTCCCCGGGCCGGGCTGGGGTGGGGCCTCCGGAACCCCCCTGTACTCCGGCCCGGCTTCGCCAACGGCGTGGGGACGGTCCACGTCCCACGCCGAGTCACCCTGCCCCGCTCCCAGGCCCCAGGTGCCTGGCGTTCTCGCCCCCAGCAATGGGGTCCCCATGGGGGCAGAGCCCGGGCTAGGGTTAGGGACCGCGCCGGGGACGACCCCAGGGCCGAAGCCACGGCGGCGCTGTGATCTCCCTGGTGGGCGGAGGTGAGGGCCCATGCGTGGGTTCGGCTCAGGGGTCGGCTTAGGGGCAGACTTGGGGGGCGGGCTAGGGTTAGGGTGCCCGCGAGGCCTTGGGCTAGGGTTAGGGCCCGGTCCCGGGAGGCTCCGGGGGCCGAACCCCCGGCCGGGCCGCGCTCTCCCCGGAGGGCTGAGGTGAGGGCGCCTGCGGGGGAGCCGCTCAGGCTGAGTCTCCGGGCGCCAGGGCCAGCCTCCTCCCCGGGCCGGGCTGGGGTGGGGACTCCGGAACCCCCCTGTGCAGCTCCGGCCCGGGTTCGCCAACGGCGTGGGGACGGTCCACGTCCCACGCCGAGTCACCCTGCCCCGCTCCCGGGCCCCAGGTGCCTGGCGTTCTCGCCCCCAGCAATGGGGTCCCCATGGGGGCAGAGCCCGGGCTAGGGTTAGGGCCCGCGCCGGGTACGACCCCAGGGCCGAAGCGACGGCGGCGCCGTGATCTCCCTGGAGGGCGGAGGTGAGGGCCCATGCGCGGGGGCGGCTCAGGCGTCGGCTTAGGGGCAGACTCGAGGGGCGGGCTAGGGTTAGGGGGCCCGCGAGGCCTAGGGCTAGGGTTAGGGCCCGGTCCCGGGAGGCTCCGGGGGCCGAACCCCCGGCGGGGCCGCACTCTCCCCGGAAGGCTGAGGTGAGGGCGCCTGCGGGGGAGCCGCTCAGGCTGAGTCTCGGGGCGCCGGGGCCAGCCTCCTCCCCGGGCCGGGCTGGGGTGGGGCCTCCGGAACCCCCCTGTGTAGCTCCGGCCCGGCTTCGCCAACGGCGTGGGGACCGTCCACGTCCCACGCCGAGTCACCCTGCCCCGCTCCCGGGCCCAAGGTGCCTGGCGTTCTCGTCCCCAGCAATGGGGTCCCCATGGGGGCAGAGCCCGGGCTAGGGTTAGGGCCCGCGCCGGGGACGACCCCAGGGCCAAAGCGACGGCGGCGCCGTGATCTCCCTGGAGGGCGGAGGTGAGGGCCCATGCGCGGGGACGGCTCAGGCGTCGGCTTAGGGGCAGACTCGGGGGGCGAGCTAGGGTTAGGGGGCCCGCGAGGCCTAGGGCTAGGGTTAGGGCCCGGTCCCGGGAGGCTCCGGGGGCCGAACCCCCGGCGGGGCCGCGGTCTCCCCGGAGGGCTGAGGTGAGGGCGCCTGCGGGGGAGCCGCTCAGGCTGAGTCTCGGGGCGCCAGGGCCAGCCTCCTCCCCGGGCCGGGCTGGGGTGGTCTGAGTCTCGGGCGCCAGGGCCAGCCTGCTCCCCGGGCCAGGCTGGGGTGGGGCCTCCGGAACCCCCCTGTGCAGCTCCGGCCCGGCTTCGCCAACGGCGTGGGGACGGTCCACGTCCCACGCCGAGTCACCCTGCCCCGCTCCCGGGCCACAGGTGCCTGGCGTTCTCGCTCCCAGCAATGGGGTCCCCATGGGGGCAGAGCCCGGGCTAGGGTTAGGGCCCGTGCCGGGGACGACCCCAGGGCCGAAGCGACGGCGGCGCCGTGATCTCCCTGGAGGGCGGAGGTGAGGGCCCATGCGCGGGGGCGGCTCAGGCGTCGGCTTAGGGGCAGACTCGGGGGGCGGGCTAGGGTTAGGGCCCGCGCCGGGGATGACCCCAGGGCCGATGCGATGGCGGCGCCGTGATCTCCCTGGAGGGTGGAGGTGTGGGCCCATGCGCGGGGGCGGCTCAGGCGTCGGCTTAGGGGCAGACTCGGGGGGCGGGCTAGGGTTAGGGGGCCCGCGAGGCCTAGGGCTAGGGTTAGGGCCCGGTCCCGGGAGGCTCCGGGGGCCGAACCCCCGGCGGGGCCGCGGTCTCCCCGGAGGGCTGAGGTGAGGGCGCCTGCGGGGGAGCCGCTCAGGCTGAGTCTCGGGGCGCCAGGGCCAGACTCCTCCCCGGGCCGGGCTGGGGTGGGCTGAGTCTCGGTGCGCCAGGGCCAGCCTCCTCCCCGGGCCGGGCTGGGGTGGGGCCTCCGGAACCCCCCTGTGCAGCTCCGGCCCGGCTTCGCCAACGGCGTGGGGACGGTCCACGTCCCACGCCGAGTCACCCTGCCCCGCTCCCGGGCCCTAGGTGCCTGGTGTTCTCGCCCCCAGCAATGGGGTCCCCATGCGGGCAGAGCCCGGGCTAGGGTTAGGGCCCGCGCCGGGGACGACCCCAGGGCCGAAGCGACGGCGGTGCCGTGATCTCCCTGGAGGGCGGAGGTGAGGGCCCATGCGCGGAGGCGGCTCAGGCGTCGGCTTAGGGGCAGAATCGGGGGCGGGCTAGGGTTAGGGCCCGCGCTGGGGATGACCCCAGGGCCGAAGCAATGGCGGTGCCATGATCTCCCTGGAGGGCGGAGGTGTGGGCCCATGCGCGGGGGCGGCTCAGTCGTCGGCTTAGGGGCAGAATCGGGGGCGGGCTAGGGTTAGGGGGCCCGCGAGGCCTAGGGCTAGGTTTAGGGCCCGGTCCCGGGAGGCTCCGGGGGCGGAACCCCCGGCGGGGCCGCGCTCTCCCCGGAGGGCTGAGGTGAGGGCGCCTGCGGGGGAGCCGCTCAGGCTGAGTTTCGGGGCGCCGGTGCCAGCCTCCTCCCCGGGCCGGGCTGGGGTGGGGCCTCCGGAACCCCCCTGTGCAGCTCCGGCCCGGTTTCGCCAACGGCTTGGGGACGGTCCACGTCCCACGCCGAGTCACCCTGTCCCGCTCCCGGGCCCCAGGTGCCTGGCGTTCTCGCCCCCAGCAATGGGCTCCCCATGGGGGCAGAGCCCGGGCTAGGGTTAGAGCCTGTGCCGGGGACTACCCCAGGGCCGAAGCGTCGGCGGCACCGAGATCTCCCTGGAGGGCGGAGGTGAGGGCCCATGCGCGGGGGCGGCTCAGGCGTCGGCCTAGGGGCAATCTCGGGGGGCGGGCTAGGGTTAGGGGGCCCGCGAGGCCTAGGGCTAGGGTTAGGGCCCGGTCCCGGAAGGCTCCGGGGGCCGAACCCCCGGCCGGGCCGCGCTCTCCCCTGAGGGCTGAGGTGAGGGGGCCTGCGGGGGAGCCGCTCAGGCTGAGTCTCGGGGCGCCAGGGCCAGCCTCCTCCCCGGGCCGGGCTGGGGAGGGCTGAGTCTCGGGGCGCCAGGGCCAGCCTCCTCCCCGGGCCGGGCTGGGGTGGGGCCTCCGGAACCCCCCTGGTCAGCTCCGGCCCAACTTCGCCAACGGCGTGGGGACGGTCCACGTCCCACGCCGAGGCACCCTGCCCCGCTCCAGGGCCCCAGGTGCCTGGCGTTCTCGCCCCTAGCAATGGGGTCCCCATGGGGGCAGAGCCCGGGCTAGGGTTAGGGCCCGCGCCGGGGACGACCCCAGTGCCGAAGCGACGGCGGCGCCGTGATCTCCCTGGTTGGCGGAGGTGAGGGCCCATGCGCGGGGGCGGCTCAGTCGTCGCCTTAGGGGCAGACTCGGGGGGCGGGCTAGGGTTAGGGGGCCCGCGAGGCCTAGGGCTAGGGTTAGGGCCCGGTCCCGGGAGGCTCGGGGACCGAACCCCCGGCCGAGCCGCGCTCTCCCCGGAGGGCTGCGGTGAGGGCGCCTGCGGGGGAGCCGCTCAGGCTGAGTCTCGGGGCGCCAGGGCCAGCCTCCTCCCCGGGCCGGGCTGGGGTGGGGCCTCCGGAACCCCCCTGGTCAGCTCCGGCCCAACTTCGCCAACGGCGTGGGGACGGTCCACGTCCCACGCCGAGTCACCCTGCCCCGCTCCAGGGCCCCAGGTGCCTGGCGTTCTCGCCCCCAGCAATGGGGTCCCCATGGGGGCAGAGCCCTGGCTAGGGTTAGGGCGCGCGCCGGGGACGACCCCAGGGCCGAAGCGACGGCGGCGCCGTGATCTCCCTGGATGGCGGAGGTGAGGGCCCATGCGCGGGGGCGGCTCAGGCGTCGGCTTAGGGGAAGACTCGGGGGGCGGGCTAGGGTTAGGGGGCCCGCGAGGCCTAGGGCTAGGGTTAGGGCCCGGGCCCGGGAGGCTCCGGGGGCCGAACCTCCGGCGGGGCCGCGGTCTCCCCGGAGGGCTGAGGTGAGGGCGCCTGCGGGGGAGCCGCTCAGGCTGAGTCTCGGGGCGCCAGGGCCAGCCTCCTCCCCGGGCCGGGCTGGGGTGGGCTGAGTCTCGGGGCGCCAGGGCCAGCCTCCTCCCCGGGCCGGGCTGGGGTGGGGCTTCCGGAACCCCCCTGTGCAGCTCCGGCCCGGCTTCGCCAACGGCGTGGGGACGGTCCACGTCCCACGCCGAGGCACCCTGCCCCGCTCCAGGGCCCCAGGTGCCTGGCGTTCTCGCCCCTAGCAATGGGGTCCCCATGGGGGCAGAGCCCGGGCTAGGGTTAGGGCCCGCGCCGGGGACGACCCCAGTGCCGAAGCGACGGCGGCGCCGTGATCTCCCTGGTTGGCGGAGGTGAGGGCCCATGCGCGGGGGCGGCTCAGTCGTCGCCTTAGGGGCAGACTCGGGGGGCGGGCTAGGGTTAGGGGGCCCGCGAGGCCTAGGGCTAGGGTTAGGGCCCGGTCCCGGGAGGCTCCGGGGGCCGAACCCCCAGCGGGGCAGCGCTCTCCCCGGAGGGCTGAGGTGAGGGCGCCTGAGGGGAGCCGATCAGGCTGAGTCTCGGGGCGCCAGGGCCAGCTTCCTCCCCGGGCCGGGCTGGGGTGGGCTGAGTCTCGGGGCGCCAGGGCCAGCCTCCTCCCCGGGCCGGGCTGGGGTGGGCTGAGTCTCGGGTGGCCAGGGCCAGCCTCCTCCCCGGGCCGGGCTGTTGTGGACTGAGTCTCGGGACGCCAGGGCCAGCCTCCTCCCCGGGCCGGGCTGGGGTGGGGCCTCCGGAACCCCCTTTACAGCTCCGGCCCGGCTTCGCCAACGGCGTGGGGACGATCCACGTCCCACGCCGAGTCACCCTGCCCCGCTCCCGGGCCCCAGGTGCTTGGCGTTCTCGCCCCCAGCAATGGGGTCCCCATGGGGGCAGAGCCCGGGCTAGGGTTAGGGCCCGCGCCAGGGACGACCCCAGGGCCGAAGCGATGGCGGCGCGGTGATCTCCCTGGAGGGCGGAGGTGAGGGCGCCTGCGGGGGAGCCGCTCAGGCTGAGTCTCGGGGCGCCAGGGCCAGCCTCCTCCCCGGGCCGGGCTGGGGTTGGGCCTCCGGAACCCCCCTGTGCAGCTCCGGCCCGGCTTCGCCAACGGCGTGGGGACGGTCCACGTCCCACGCCGAGTCACCCTGCCCCGCTCCCGGGCCCCAGGTGCTTGGCGTTCTCGCCCCCAGCAATGGGGTCCCCATGGGGGCAGAGCCCAGGCTAGGGTTAGGGCCCGCGCCAGGGACGACCCCAGGGCCGAAGCGACGGCGGCGCGGTGATCTCCCTGGAGGGTGGAGGTGAGCGTCCATGCGCGGGGGCGGCTCAGGCGTCGGCTTAGGGGCAGACTCGGGGGTCGGCCTAGGGTTAGGGCCCGGTCCCGTGAGGCTCCGGGGGCCGAACTCCCAGCGGGGCCGCGCTCTCCCCGGAGGGCTGAGGTGAGGACGCCTGCGGGGGAGCCGCTCAGGGTGAGTCTCGGGGCGCCGGGGCCAGCCTCCTCCCCGGGCCGGGCTGGGGTGGGGCCTCCGGAACCCCCCTGTGCAGCTCCGGCCCGGCTTCGCCAACGGCGTGGGGACGGTCCACGTCCCACGCCGAGTCACCCTGCCCCGCTCCCGGGCCCCAGGTGCCTGGCGTTCTCGCCCCTAGCAATGGGGTCCCCATGGGGGCAGAGCCCGGGCTAGGGTTAGGGCCCGCGCCGGGGACGACCCCAGGGCCGAAGCGACGGCGGCGCCGTGATCTCCCTGGAGGGCGGAGGTGAGGGCCCATGCGCGGGGGCGGCTCAGGCGTCGGCTTAGGGGCAGACTCGGGGGGCGGGCTAGGGTTAGGGGGCCCGCGAGGCCTAGGGCTAGGTTTAGGGCCCGGTCCCGGGAGGCTCCGAGGGCCGAACCCCCGGCGGGGCCGCGCTCTCCCCGGAGGGCTGAGGTGAGGGCGCCTGCGGGGGAGCCGCTCAGGCTGAGTCTCGGGGCGCCGGGGCCAGCCTCCTCCCCGGGCCGGGCTGGGGTGGGGCCTCCGGAACCCCACTGTGCAGCTCCGGCCCGGCTTCGCCAACGGCGTGGGGACGGTCCACGTCCCACGCCGAGTCACCCTGCCCCGCTCCCGGACCCCAGGTGCCAGGCGTTCTCGCCCCTAGCAATGGGGTCCCCATGGGGGCAGAGCCCGGGCTAGGGTTAGGGCCCGCGCCGGGGACGACCCCAGGGCCGAAGCTACGGCGGCCACGTGATCTCCCTGAAGGGCGGAGGTGAGGGCGCCTGCGGGGGAGCCGCTCAGGCTGAGTCTCGGGGCGCCAGGGCCAGCCTCCTCCCCGGGCCGGGCTGGGGTTGGGCCTCCGGAACCCCCCTGTGCAGCTCCGGCCCGGCTTCGCCAACGGCGTGGGGACGGTCCACGTCCCACGCCGAGTAACCCTGCCCCGCTCCCGGGCCCCAGGTGCTTGGCGTTCTCGCCCCCAGCAATGGGGTCCCCATGGGGGCAGAGCCCGGGCTAGGGTTAGGGCCCGCGCCAGGGACGACCCCAGGGCCGAAGCGACGGCGGCGCGGTGATCTCCCTGGAGGGTGGAGGTGAGCGTCCATGCGCGGGGGCGGCTCAGGCGTCGGCTTAGGGGCAGACTCGTGGGTCGGGCTAGGGTTAGGGCCCGGTCCCGGGAGGCTCCGGGGGCCGAACTCCCAGCGGGGCCGCGCTCTCCCCGGAGGGCTGAGGTGAGGACGCCTGCGGGGGAGCAGCTCAGGGTGAGTCTCGGGGCGCCGGGGCCAGCCTCCTCCCCGGGCCGGGCTGGGGTGGGGCCTCCGAAACCCCCCTGTGTAGCTCCGGCCCGGCTTCGCCAACGGCGTGGGGACGGTCCACGTCCCACGCCGAGTCACCCTGCCCCGCTCCCGGGCCCCAGGTGCCTGGCGTTCTCGCCCCCAGCAATGGGGTCCCCATGGGGGCAGAGCCCGGGCTAGGGTTAGGGCCCGCGCCGGGGACGACCCCAGGGCCGAAGCGACGGCGGCGCCGTGATCTCCCTGGAGGGCGGAGGTGAGGGCCCATGCGCGGGGGCGGCTCAGGCGTCGGCTTAGGGGCAGACTCGGGGGGCGGGCTAGGGTTAGGGGGCCCGCGAGGCCTAGGGCTAGGGTTAGGGCCCGGTCCCGGGAGGCTCCGGGGGCCGAACCCCCGGCGGGGCCGCGCTCTCCCCGGAGGGCTGAGGTGAGGGCGCCTGCGGGGGAGCCGCTCAGGCTGAGTCTCGGGGCGCCAGGGCCAGCCTCCTCCCCGGCCCGGGCTGGGGTGGGGCCTCCGGAACCCCCCTGTGCAGCTCCGGCCCGGCTTCGCCAACGGCGTGGGGACGGTCCACGTCCCACGCCGAGTCACCCTGCCCCGCTCCCGGGCCCCAGGTGCCTGGCGTTCTCGCCCCCAGCAATGGGGTCCCCATGGGGGCAGAGCCCGGTCTAGGGTTAGGGCCCCCGCCGGGGACGACCCCAGGGCCGAAGGGAAGGCGGCGCCGTGATCTCCCTGGAGGGCGGAGGTGAGGGCCCATGCGCGGGGGCGGCTCAGGCGTCGGCTTAGGGGCAGACTCGGGGGGCGGGCTCGGGTTAGGGGGCCCGCGAGGCCTAGGGCTAGGGTTAGGGCCCGGTCCCGGGAGGCTCCGGGGGCCGAACCCCCGGCGGGGCCGCGCTCTCCCCGGAGGGCTGAGGTGAGGGCGCCTGCGGGGGAGCCGCTCAGGCTGAGTCTCGGGGCGCCGGTGCCAGCCTCCTCCCCGGGCCGGGCTGGGGTGGTCTGAGTCTCGGGCGCCAGGGCCAGCCTGCTCCCCGGGCCAGGCTGGGGTGGGGCCTCCGGAACCCCCCTGTGCAGCTCCGGCCCGGCTTCGCCAACGACGTGGGGACGGTCCACGTCCCACGCCGAGTCACCCTGCCCCGCTCCCGGGCCACAGGTGCCTGGCGTTCTCGCCCCCAGCAATGGGGTCCCCATGGGGGCAGAGCCCGGGCTAGGGTTAGGGCCCGTGCCGGGGACGACCCCAGGGCCGAAGCGACGGCGGCGCCGGGATCTCCCTGGAGGGCGGAGGTGAGGGCCCATGCGCGGGGGCGGCTCAGGCGTCGGCTTAGGGGCAGACTCGAGGGGCGGGCTAGGGTTAGGGGGCCCGCGAGGCCTAGGGCTAGGGTTAGGGCCCGGTCCCGGGAGGCTCCGGGGGCCGAACCCCCGGCGGGGCCGCACTCTCCCCGGAAGGCTGAGGTGAGGGCGCCTGCGGGGGAGCCGCTCAGGCTGAGTCTCGGGGCGCCGGGGCCAGCCTCCTCCCCGGGCCGGGCTGGGGTGGGGCCTCCGGAACCCCCCTGTGTAGCTCCGGCCCGGCTTCGCCAACGGCGTGGGGACCGTCCACGTCCCACGCCGAGTCACCCTGCCCCGCTCCCGGGCCCCAGGTGCCTGGCGTTCTCGTCCCCAGCAATGGGGTCCCCATGGGGGCAGAGCCCGGGCTAGGGTTAGGGCCCGCGCCGGGGACGACCCCAGGGCCAAAGCGACGGCGGCGCCGTGATCTCCCTGGAGGGCGGAGGTGAGGGCCCATGCGCGGGGACGGCTCAGGCGTCGGCTTAGGGGCAGACTCGGTGGGCGAGCTAGGGTTGGGGGCCCGCGAGGCCTAGGGCTAGGGTTAGGGCCCGGTCCCGGGAGGCTCCGGGGGCCGAACCCCCGGCGGGGCCGCGCTCTCCCCGGAGGGCTGAGGTGAGGGCGCCTGCGGGGGAGCCGCTCAGGCTGAGTCTCGGGGCGCCAGGGCCAGCCTCCTCCCCGGGCCGGGCTGGGGTGGGCTGAGTCTCGGGGCGCCAGGGCCAGCCTCCTCCCCGGGCCGGGCTGGGGTGGGCTGAGTCTCGGGGGGCCAGGGCCAGCCTCCTCCCCGGGCCGGGCTGTTGTGGACTGAGTCTCGGGACGCCAGGGCCAGCCTCCTCCCCGGGCCGGGCTGGGGTGGGGCCTCCGGAACCCCCTGTACAGCTCCGGCCCGGCTTCGCCAACGGCGTGGGGACGATCCACGTCCCACGCCGAGTCACCCTGCCCCGCTCCCGGGCCCCAGGTTCTTGGCGTTCTCGCCCCCAGCAATGGGGTCCCCATGGGGGCAGAGCCCGGGCTAGGGTTAGGGCCCGCGCCAGGGACGACCCCAGGGCCGAAGCGACGGCGGCGCCGTGATCTCCCTGGAGGGCGGAGGTGAGGGCGCCTGCGGGGGAGCCGCTCAGGCTGAGTCTCGGGGCGCCAGGGCCAGCCTCCTCCCCGGGCCGGGCTGGGGTTGGGCCTCCGGAACCCCCCTGTGCAGCTCCGGCCCGGCTTCGCCAACGGCGTGGGGACGGTCCACGTCCCACGCCGAGTCACCCTGCCCCGCTCCCGGGCCCCAGGTGCTTGGCGTTCTCGCCCCCAGCAATGGGGTCCCCATGGGGGCAGAGCCCGGGCTAGGGTTAGGGCCCGCGCCAGGGACGACCCCAGGGCCGAAGCGACGGCGGCGCGGTGATCTCCCTGGAGGGTGGAGGTGAGCGTCCATGCGCGGGGGCGGCTCAGGCGTCGGCTTAGGGGCAGACTCGGGGGGCGGGCTAGGGTTAGGGGGCCCGCGAGGCCTAGGGCTAGGTTTAGGGCCCGGTCCCGGGAGGCTCCGAGGGCCGAACCCCCGGCGGGGCCGCGCTCTCCCCGGAGGGCTGAGGTGAGGGCGCCTGCGGGGGAGCCGCTCAGGCTGAGTCTCGGGGCGCCGGGGCCAGCCTCCTCCCCGGGCCGGGCTGGGGTGGGGCCTCCGGAACCCCACTGTGCAGCTCCGGCCCGGCTTCGCCAACGGCGTGGGGACGGTCCACGTCCCACGCCGAGTCACCCTGCCCCGCTCCCGGACCCCAGGTGCCAGGCGTTCTCGCCCCTAGCAATGGGGTCCCCATGGGGGCAGAGCCCGGGCTAGGGTTAGGGCCCGCGCCGGGGACGACCCCAGGGCCGAAGCGACGGCGGCCCCGTGATCTCCCTGAAGGGCGGAGGTGAGGGCGCCTGCGGGGGAGCCGCTCAGGCTGAGTCTCGGGGCGCCAGGGCCAGCCTCCTCCCCGGGCCGGGCTGGGGTTGGGCCTCCGGAACCCCCCTGTGCAGCTCCGGCCCGGCTTCGCCAACGGCGTGGGGACGGTCCACGTCCCACGCCGAGTAACCCTGCCCCGCTCCCGGGCCCCAGGTGCTTGGCGTTCTCGCCCCCAGCAATGGGGTCCCCATGGGGGCAGAGCCCGGGCTAGGGTTAGGGCCCGCGCCAGGGACGACCCCAGGGCCGAAGCGACGGCGGCGCGGTGATCTCCCTGGAGGGTGGAGGTGAGCGTCCATGCGCGGGGGCGGCTCAGGCGTCGGCTTAGGGGCAGACTCGTGGGTCGGGCTAGGGTTAGGGCCCGGTCCCGGGAGGCTCCGGGGGCCGAACTCCCAGCGGGGCCGCGCTCTCCCCGGAGGGCTGAGGTGAGGACGCCTGCGGGGGAGAAGCTCAGGGTGAGTCTCGGGGCGCCGGGGCCAGCCTCCTCCCCGGGCCGGGCTGGGGTGGGGCCTCCGAAACCCCCCTGTGTAGCTCCGGCCCGGCTTCGCCAACGGCGTGGGGACGGTCCACGTCCCACGCCGAGTCACCCTGCCCCGCTCCCGGGCCCCAGGTGCCTGGCGTTCTCGCCCCCAGCAATGGGGTCCCCATGGGGGCAGAGCCCGGGCTAGGGTTAGGGCCCGCGCCGGGGACGACCCCAGGGCCGAAGCGACGGCGGCGCCGTGATCTCCCTGGAGGGCGGAGGTGAGGGCCCATGCGCGGGGGCGGCTCAGGCGTCGGCTTAGGGGCAGACTCGGGGGGCGGGCTCGGGTTAGGGGGCCCGCGAGGCCTAGGGCTAGGGTTAGGGCCCGGTCCCGGGAGGCTCCGGGGGCCGAACCCCCGGCGGGGCCGCGCTCTCCCCGGAGGGCTGAGGTGAGGGCGCCTGCGGGGGAGCCGCTCAGGCTGAGTCTCGGGGCGCCGGTGCCAGCCTCCTCCCCGGGCCGGGCTGGGGTGGTCTGAGTCTCGGGCGCCAGGGCCAGCCTGCTCCCCGGGCCAGGCTGGGGTGGGGCCTCCGGAACCCCCCTGTGCAGCTCCGGCCCGGCTTCGCCAACGACGTGGGGACGGTCCACGTCCCACGCCGAGTCACCCTGCCCCGCTCCCGGGCCATAGGTGCCTGGCGTTCTCGCCCCCAGCAATGGGGTCCCCATGGGGGCAGAGCCCGGGCTAGGGTTAGGGCCCGTGCCGGGGACGACCCCAGGGCCGAAGCGACGGCGGCGCCGGGATCTCCCTGGAGGGCGGAGGTGAGGGCCCATGCGCGGGGGCGGCTCAGGCGTCGGCTTAGGGGCAGACTCGGGGGGCGGGCTAGGGTTAGGGCCCGCGCCGGGGATGACCCCAGGGCCGAAGCGATGGCGGCGCCGTGATCTCCCTGGAGGGCGGAGGTGTGGGCCCATGCGCGGGGGCGGCTCAGGCGTCGGCTTAGGGGCAGACTCGGGGGGCGGGCTAGGGTTAGGGGGCCCGCGAGGCCTAGGGCTAGGGTTAGGGCCCGGTCCCGGGAGGCTCCGGGGGCCGAATCCCCGGCGGGGCCGCGGTCTCCCCAGAGTGCTGAGGTGAGGGCGCCTGCGGGGGAGCCGCTCAGGCTGAGTCTCGGGGCGCCAGGGCCAGACTCCTCCCCGGGCCGGGCTGGGGTGGGCTGAGTCTCGGGGCGCCAGGGCCAGCCTCCTCCCCGGGCCGGGCTGGGGTGGGGCCTCCGGAACCCCCCTGTGCAGCTCCGGCCCGGCTTCGCCAACGGCATGGGGACGGTCCACGTCCCACGCCGAGTCACCCTGCCCCGCTCCCGGGCCCTAGGTGCCTGGTGTTCTTGCCCCCAGCAATGGGGTCCCCATGGGGGCAGAGCCCGGGCTAGGGTTAGGGCCCGGGCCGGGGACGACCCCAGGGCCGAAGCGATGGCGGTGCCGTGATCTCCCTGGAGGGCGGAGGTGAGGGCCCATGCGCGGGGGTGGCTCAGGCGTCGGCTTAAGGGCAGACTCGGGGGGCGGGCTAGGGTTACGGGGCCCTCGAGGCCTAGGGCTAGGTTTAGGGCCCGGTCCCGGGAGGCTCCGGGGGCCGAACCCCCGGCGGGGCCTTGCTCTCCCCGGAGGGCTGAGGTGAGGGCGCCTGCGCGGGAGCCGCTCACGCTGAGTCTCGGTGCGCCAGGTTCAGCCTCCTCCCCGGACCGGGCTGGGTTGGGGCCTCCGGAACCCCCCTGTGCATGTCCCGCACGGCTTCGCCAACGGCGTGGGGAAGGTCCACGTCCCACGCCGAGTCACCCTGCCCCGCTCCCGGGACCCAGGTGCCTGGCGTTCTCGCCCCCAGCAATGGGGTCCCCATGGGGGCAGAGCCCGTGCTAGGGTTAGGGCCCGTGCCGGGGACGACCCCGGGGCCGAAGCGATGGCGGCGCCGTGATCTCCCTGGAGGGCGGAGGTGAGGGCCCATGCGCGGAGGCGGCTCAGGCGTCAGCTTAGGGGCAGAATCGGGGGCGGGCTAGGGTTAGGGCCCGCGCCGGGGATGACCCCAGGGCCGAAGCGAGGGCGGCGCCATGATCTCCCTGGAGGGCGGAGGTGTGGGCCCATGCGCGGGGGCGGCTCAGACGTCGGCTTAGGGGCAGAATCGGGGGCGGGCTAGGGTTAGGGGGCCCGCGAGGCCTAGGGCTAGGTTTAGGGCCCGGTCCCGGGAGACTCCGGGGGCCGAACCCCCGGCGGGGCCGCGCTCTCCCCGGAGGGCTGAGGTGAGGGCGCCTGCGGGGGAGCCGCTCAGGCTGAGTTTCGGGGCGCCAGGGCCAGCCTCCTCCCCGGGCCGGGCTGGGGTGGGGCCTCCGGAACCCCCCTGTGCAGCTCCGGCCCGGCTTCGCCAACGGCGTGGGGACGGTCCACGTCCCACGCCGGGTCACCCTGCCCCGCTCCCGGGCCCCAGGTGCCTGGCGTTCTCTCCCCCAGCAATGGGGTCCCCATGGGGGCAGAGCCCGGGCTAGGGTTAGGGCCCGCGCCGGGGAAGACCCCAGGGCCGAAGCGACGGCGGCGCCGTGATCTCCCTGGAGGGCGGAGGTGAGGGCCCATGCGCGGGGGCGGCTCAGGCGTCGGCTTAGGGGCAGACTCGGGGGTCGGGCTAGGGTTAGGGCCCGGTCCCGGGAGGCTCCGGGGGCCGAACCCCCAGCGGGGCCGCGCTCTCCCCGGAGGGCTGAGGGGAGGACGCCTGCGGGGGAGCCGCTCAGGCTGAGTCTCGGGGCGCCAGGGCCAGCCTCCTCCCCGGGCCGGGCTGGGGTGGGGCCTCCGGAACCCCCCTGTGCAGCTCCGGCCCGGCTTCGCCAACGGCGTGGGGACGGTCCACTTCCCACGCCGAGTCACCCTGCCCCGCTCCCGGGCCCCAGGTGCCTGGCGTTCTCGCCACCAGCAATGGGGTCCCCATGGGGGCAGAGCCCGGGCTAGGGTTATGGCCCGCGCCGGGGACGACCCCAGGGCCGAAGCGACGGCGGCGCCGTGATCTCCCTGGAGGGCGGAGGTGAGGGCCCATGCGCGGGGGCGGCTCAGGCGTCGGCTTAGGGGCAGACTCGGGGGGCGGGCTAGGGTTAGGGGGCCCGCGAGGCCTAGGGCTAGGGTTAGGGCCCGGTCCCGGGAGGCTCCGGGGGCCGAACCCCCGGCGGGGCCGCGCTCTCCCCGGAGGGCTGAGGTGAGGGCGCCTGCGGGGGAGCCGCTCAGGCTGAGCCTCGGGGCGCCGGGGCCAGCCTCATTCCCGGGCCGGGCTGGGGTGGGGCCTCCGGAACCCCACTGTGCAGCTCCGGCCCGGCTTCGCCAACGGCGTGGGGACGGTCCACGTCCCACGCCGAGTCACCCTGCCCCGCTCCCGGACCCCAGGTGCCAGGCGTTCTCGCCCCTAGCAATGGGGTCCCCATGAGGGCAGAGCCCGGGCTAGGTTTAGGGCCCGCGCCGGGGACGACCCCAGGGCCGAAGCGACGGCGGCGTGGTGATCTCCCTGGAGGGTGGAGGTGAGCGTCCATGCGCGGGGGCGGCTCAGGCGTCGGCTTAGGGGCAGACTCGGGGGTCGGTCTAGGGTTAGGGCACGGTCCCGGGAGGATCCGGGGGCCTAACCCCCAGCGGGTCCGCGCTCTCCCCGGAGGGCTGAGGTGAGGACGCCTACGGGGGAGCCGCTCAGGGTGAGTCTCGGGGTGCCGGGTCCAGTCTCCTCCCCGGGCCGGGCTGGGGTGGGGCCTCCGGAACCCCCCTGTACTCCGGCCCGGCTTCGCCAACGGCGTGGGGACGGTCCACGTCCCACGCCGAGTCACCCTGCCCCGCTCCCAGGCCCCAGGTGCCTGGCGTTCTCGCCCCCAGCAATGGGGTCCCCATGGGGGCAGAGCCCGGGCTAGGGTTAGGGACCGCGCCGGGGACGACCCCAGGGCCGAAGCCACGGCGGCGCTGTGATCTCCCTGGTGGGCGGAGGTGAGGGCCCATGCGTGGGTTCGGCTCAGGGGTCGGCTTAGGGGCAGACTTGGGGGGCGGGCTAGGGTTAGGGTGCCCGCGAGGCCTTGGGCTAGGGTTAGGGCCCGGTCCCGGGAGGCTCCGGGGGCCGAACCCCCGGCCGGGCCGCGCTCTCCCCGGAGGGCTGAGGTGAGGGCGCCTGCGGGGGAGCCGCTCAGGCTGAGTCTCGGGGCGCCAGGGCCAGACTCCTCCCCGGGCCGGGCTGGGGTGGGCTGAGTCTCGGTGCGCCAGGGCCAGCCTCCTCCCCGGGCCGGGCTGGGGTGGGGCCTCCGGAACCCCCCTGTGCAGCTCCGGCCCGGCTTCGCCAACGGCGTGGGGACGGTCCACGTCCCACGCCGAGTCACCCTGCCCCGCTCCCGGGCCCTAGGTGCCTGGTGTTCTCGCCCCCAGCAATGGGGTCCCCATGCGGGCAGAGCCCGGGCTAGGGTTAGGGCCCGCGCCGGGGACGACCCCAGGGCCGAAGCGACGGCGGTGCCGTGATCTCCCTGGAGGGCGGAGGTGAGGGCCCATGCGCGGAGGCGGCTCAGGCGTCGGCTTAGGGGCAGAATCGGGGGCGGGCTAGGGTTAGGGCCCGCGCTGGGGATGACCCCAGGGCCGAAGCAATGGCGGTGCCATGATCTCCCTGGAGGGCGGAGGTGTGGGCCCATGCGCGGGGGCGGCTCAGTCGTCGGCTTAGGGGCAGAATCGGGGGCGGGCTAGGGTTAGGGGGCCCGCGAGGCCTAGGGCTAGGTTTAGGGCCCGGTCCCGGGAGGCTCCGGGGGCGGAACCCCCGGCGGGGCCGCGCTCTCCCCGGAGGGCTGAGGTGAGGGCGCCTGCGGGGGAGCCGCTCAGGCTGAGTTTCGGGGCGCCGGTGCCAGCCTCCTCCCCGGGCCGGGCTGGGGTGGGGCCTCCGGAACCCCCCTGTGCAGCTCCGGCCCGGTTTCGCCAACGGCTTGGGGACGGTCCACGTCCCACGCCGAGTCACCCTGTCCCGCTCCCGGGCCCCAGGTGCCTGGCGTTCTCGCCCCCAGCAATGGGCTCCCCATGGGGGCAGAGCCCGGGCTAGGGTTAGAGCCTGTGCCGGGGACTACCCCAGGGCCGAAGCGTCGGCGGCACCGAGATCTCCCTGGAGGGCGGAGGTGAGGGCCCATGCGCGGGGGCGGCTCAGGCGTCGGCCTAGGGGCAATCTCGGGGGGCGGGCTAGGGTTAGGGGGCCCGCGAGGCCTAGGGCTAGGGTTAGGGCCCGGTCCCGGAAGGCTCCGGGGGCCGAACCCCCGGCCGGGCCGCGCTCTCCCCTGAGGGCTGAGGTGAGGGGGCCTGCGGGGGAGCCGCTCAGGCTGAGTCTCGGGGCGCCAGGGCCAGCCTCCTCCCCGGGCCGGGCTGGGGAGGGCTGAGTCTCGGGGCGCCAGGGCCAGCCTCCTCCCCGGGCCGGGCTGGGGTGGGGCCTCCGGAACCCCCCTGGTCAGCTCCGGCCCAACTTCGCCAACGGCGTGGGGACGGTCCACGTCCCACGCCGAGGCACCCTGCCCCGCTCCAGGGCCCCAGGTGCCTGGCGTTCTCGCCCCTAGCAATGGGGTCCCCATGGGGGCAGAGCCCGGGCTAGGGTTAGGGCCCGCGCCGGGGACGACCCCAGTGCCGAAGCGACGGCGGCGCCGTGATCTCCCTGGTTGGCGGAGGTGAGGGCCCATGCGCGGGGGCGGCTCAGTCGTCGCCTTAGGGGCAGACTCGGGGGGCGGGCTAGGGTTAGGGGGCCCGCGAGGCCTAGGGCTAGGGTTAGGGCCCGGTCCCGGGAGGCTCGGGGACCGAACCCCCGGCCGAGCCGCGCTCTCCCCGGAGGGCTGCGGTGAGGGCGCCTGCGGGGGAGCCGCTCAGGCTGAGTCTCGGGGCGCCAGGGCCAGCCTCCTCCCCGGGCCGGGCTGGGGTGGGGCCTCCGGAACCCCCCTGGTCAGCTCCGGCCCAACTTCGCCAACGGCGTGGGGACGGTCCACGTCCCACGCCGAGTCACCCTGCCCCGCTCCAGGGCCCCAGGTGCCTGGCGTTCTCGCCCCCAGCAATGGGGTCCCCATGGGGGCAGAGCCCTGGCTAGGGTTAGGGCGCGCGCCGGGGACGACCCCAGGGCCGAAGCGACGGCGGCGCCGTGATCTCCCTGGATGGCGGAGGTGAGGGCCCATGCGCGGGGGCGGCTCAGGCGTCGGCTTAGGGGAAGACTCGGGGGGCGGGCTAGGGTTAGGGGGCCCGCGAGGCCTAGGGCTAGGGTTAGGGCCCGGGCCCGGGAGGCTCCGGGGGCCGAACCTCCGGCGGGGCCGCGGTCTCCCCGGAGGGCTGAGGTGAGGGCGCCTGCGGGGGAGCCGCTCAGGCTGAGTCTCGGGGCGCCAGGGCCAGCCTCCTCCCCGGGCCGGGCTGGGGTGGGCTGAGTCTCGGGGCGCCAGGGCCAGCCTCCTCCCCGGGCCGGGCTGGGGTGGGGCTTCCGGAACCCCCCTGTGCAGCTCCGGCCCGGCTTCGCCAACGGCGTGGGGACGGTCCACGTCCCACGCCGAGGCACCCTGCCCCGCTCCAGGGCCCCAGGTGCCTGGCGTTCTCGCCCCTAGCAATGGGGTCCCCATGGGGGCAGAGCCCGGGCTAGGGTTAGGGCCCGCGCCGGGGACGACCCCAGTGCCGAAGCGACGGCGGCGCCGTGATCTCCCTGGTTGGCGGAGGTGAGGGCCCATGCGCGGGGGCGGCTCAGTCGTCGCCTTAGGGGCAGACTCGGGGGGCGGGCTAGGGTTAGGGGGCCCGCGAGGCCTAGGGCTAGGGTTAGGGCCCGGTCCCGGGAGGCTCCGGGGGCCGAACCCCCAGCGGGGCAGCGCTCTCCCCGGAGGGCTGAGGTGAGGGCGCCTGAGGGGAGCCGATCAGGCTGAGTCTCGGGGCGCCAGGGCCAGCTTCCTCCCCGGGCCGGGCTGGGGTGGGCTGAGTCTCGGGGCGCCAGGGCCAGCCTCCTCCCCGGGCCGGGCTGGGGTGGGCTGAGTCTCGGGTGGCCAGGGCCAGCCTCCTCCCCGGGCCGGGCTGTTGTGGACTGAGTCTCGGGACGCCAGGGCCAGCCTCCTCCCCGGGCCGGGCTGGGGTGGGGCCTCCGGAACCCCCTGTACAGCTCCGGCCCGGCTTCGCCAACGGCGTGGGGACGATCCACGTCCCACGCCGAGTCACCCTGCCCCGCTCCCGGGCCCCAGGTGCTTGGCGTTCTCGCCCCCAGCAATGGGGTCCCCATGGGGGCAGAGCCCGGGCTAGGGTTAGGGCCCGCGCCAGGGACGACCCCAGGGCCGAAGCGATGGCGGCGCGGTGATCTCCCTGGAGGGCGGAGGTGAGGGCGCCTGCGGGGGAGCCGCTCAGGCTGAGTCTCGGGGCGCCAGGGCCAGCCTCCTCCCCGGGCCGGGCTGGGGTTGGGCCTCCGGAACCCCCCTGTGCAGCTCCGGCCCGGCTTCGCCAACGGCGTGGGGACGGTCCACGTCCCACGCCGAGTCACCCTGCCCCGCTCCCGGGCCCCAGGTGCTTGGCGTTCTCGCCCCCAGCAATGGGGTCCCCATGGGGGCAGAGCCCGGGCTAGGGTTAGGGCCCGCGCCAGGGACGACCCCAGGGCCGAAGCGACGGCGGCGCGGTGATCTCCCTGGAGGGTGGAGGTGAGCGTCCATGCGCGGGGGCGGCTCAGGCGTCGGCTTAGGGGCAGACTCGGGGGTCGGCCTAGGGTTAGGGCCCGGTCCCGTGAGGCTCCGGGGGCCGAACTCCCAGCGGGGCCGCGCTCTCCCCGGAGGGCTGAGGTGAGGACGCCTGCGGGGGAGCCGCTCAGGGTGAGTCTCGGGGCGCCGGGGCCAGCCTCCTCCCCGGGCCGGGCTGGGGTGGGGCCTCCGGAACCCCCCTGTGCAGCTCCGGCCCGGCTTCGCCAACGGCGTGGGGACGGTCCACGTCCCACGCCGAGTCACCCTGCCCCGCTCCCGGGCCCCAGGTGCCTGGCGTTCTCGCCCCTAGCAATGGGGTCCCCATGGGGGCAGAGCCCGGGCTAGGGTTAGGGCCCGCGCCGGGGACGACCCCAGGGCCGAAGCGACGGCGGCGCCGTGATCTCCCTGGAGGGCGGAGGTGAGGGCCCATGCGCGGGGGCGGCTCAGGCGTCGGCTTAGGGGCAGACTCGGGGGGCGGGCTAGGGTTAGGGGGCCCGCGAGGCCTAGGGCTAGGTTTAGGGCCCGGTCCCGGGAGGCTCCGAGGGCCGAACCCCCGGCGGGGCCGCGCTCTCCCCGGAGGGCTGAGGTGAGGGCGCCTGCGGGGGAGCCGCTCAGGCTGAGTCTCGGGGCGCCGGGGCCAGCCTCCTCCCCGGGCCGGGCTGGGGTGGGGCCTCCGGAACCCCACTGTGCAGCTCCGGCCCGGCTTCGCCAACGGCGTGGGGACGGTCCACGTCCCACGCCGAGTCACCCTGCCCCGCTCCCGGACCCCAGGTGCCAGGCGTTCTCGCCCCTAGCAATGGGGTCCCCATGGGGGCAGAGCCCGGGCTAGGGTTAGGGCCCGCGCCGGGGACGACCCCAGGGCCGAAGCTACGGCGGCCACGTGATCTCCCTGAAGGGCGGAGGTGAGGGCGCCTGCGGGGGAGCCGCTCAGGCTGAGTCTCGGGGCGCCAGGGCCAGCCTCCTCCCCGGGCCGGGCTGGGGTTGGGCCTCCGGAACCCCCCTGTGCAGCTCCGGCCCGGCTTCGCCAACGGCGTGGGGACGGTCCACGTCCCACGCCGAGTAACCCTGCCCCGCTCCCGGGCCCCAGGTGCTTGGCGTTCTCGCCCCCAGCAATGGGGTCCCCATGGGGGCAGAGCCCGGGCTAGGGTTAGGGCCCGCGCCAGGGACGACCCCAGGGCCGAAGCGACGGCGGCGCGGTGATCTCCCTGGAGGGTGGAGGTGAGCGTCCATGCGCGGGGGCGGCTCAGGCGTCGGCTTAGGGGCAGACTCGTGGGTCGGGCTAGGGTTAGGGCCCGGTCCCGGGAGGCTCCGGGGGCCGAACTCCCAGCGGGGCCGCGCTCTCCCCGGAGGGCTGAGGTGAGGACGCCTGCGGGGGAGCAGCTCAGGGTGAGTCTCGGGGCGCCGGGGCCAGCCTCCTCCCCGGGCCGGGCTGGGGTGGGGCCTCCGAAACCCCCCTGTGTAGCTCCGGCCCGGCTTCGCCAACGGCGTGGGGACGGTCCACGTCCCACGCCGAGTCACCCTGCCCCGCTCCCGGGCCCCAGGTGCCTGGCGTTCTCGCCCCCAGCAATGGGGTCCCCATGGGGGCAGAGCCCGGGCTAGGGTTAGGGCCCGCGCCGGGGACGACCCCAGGGCCGAAGCGACGGCGGCGCCGTGATCTCCCTGGAGGGCGGAGGTGAGGGCCCATGCGCGGGGGCGGCTCAGGCGTCGGCTTAGGGGCAGACTCGGGGGGCGGGCTAGGGTTAGGGGGCCCGCGAGGCCTAGGGCTAGGGTTAGGGCCCGGTCCCGGGAGGCTCCGGGGGCCGAACCCCCGGCGGGGCCGCGCTCTCCCCGGAGGGCTGAGGTGAGGGCGCCTGCGGGGGAGCCGCTCAGGCTGAGTCTCGGGGCGCCAGGGCCAGCCTCCTCCCCGGCCCGGGCTGGGGTGGGGCCTCCGGAACCCCCCTGTGCAGCTCCGGCCCGGCTTCGCCAACGGCGTGGGGACGGTCCACGTCCCACGCCGAGTCACCCTGCCCCTCTCCCGGGCCCCAGGTGCCTGGCGTTCTCGCCCCCAGCAATGGGGTCCCCATGGGGGCAGAGCCGGGTCTAGGGTTAGGGCCCCCGCCGGGGACGACCCCAGGGCCGAAGGGAAGGCGGCGCCGTGATCTCCCTGGAGGGCGGAGGTGAGGGCCCATGCGCGGGGGCGGCTCAGGCGTCGGCTTAGGGGCAGACTCGGGGGGCGGGCTCGGGTTAGGGGGCCCGCGAGGCCTAGGGCTAGGGTTAGGGCCCGGTCCCGGGAGGCTCCGGGGGCCGAACCCCCGGCGGGGCCGCGCTCTCCCCGGAGGGCTGAGGTGAGGGCGCCTGCGGGGGAGCCGCTCAGGCTGAGTCTCGGGGCGCCGGTGCCAGCCTCCTCCCCGGGCCGGGCTGGGGTGGTCTGAGTCTCGGGCGCCAGGGCCAGCCTGCTCCCCGGGCCAGGCTGGGGTGGGGCCTCCGGAACCCCCCTGTGCAGCTCCGGCCCGGCTTCGCCAACGACGTGGGGACGGTCCACGTCCCACGCCGAGTCACCCTGCCCCGCTCCCGGGCCACAGGTGCCTGGCGTTCTCGCCCCCAGCAATGGGGTCCCCATGGGGGCAGAGCCCGGGCTAGGGTTAGGGCCCGTGCCGGGGACGACCCCAGGGCCGAAGCGACGGCGGCGCCGGGATCTCCCTGGAGGGCGGAGGTGAGGGCCCATGCGCGGGGGCGGCTCAGGCGTCGGCTTAGGGGCAGACTCGAGGGGCGGGCTAGGGTTAGGGGGCCCGCGAGGCCTAGGGCTAGGGTTAGGGCCCGGTCCCGGGAGGCTCCGGGGGCCGAACCCCCGGCGGGGCCGCACTCTCCCCGGAAGGCTGAGGTGAGGGCGCCTGCGGGGGAGCCGCTCAGGCTGAGTCTCGGGGCGCCGGGGCCAGCCTCCTCCCCGGGCCGGGCTGGGGTGGGGCCTCCGGAACCCCCCTGTGTAGCTCCGGCCCGGCTTCGCCAACGGCGTGGGGACCGTCCACGTCCCACGCCGAGTCACCCTGCCCCGCTCCCGGGCCCCAGGTGCCTGGCGTTCTCGTCCCCAGCAATGGGGTCCCCATGGGGGCAGAGCCCGGGCTAGGGTTAGGGCCCGCGCCGGGGACGACCCCAGGGCCAAAGCGACGGCGGCGCCGTGATCTCCCTGGAGGGCGGAGGTGAGGGCCCATGCGCGGGGACGGCTCAGGCGTCGGCTTAGGGGCAGACTCGGTGGGCGAGCTAGGGTTGGGGGCCCGCGAGGCCTAGGGCTAGGGTTAGGGCCCGGTCCCGGGAGGCTCCGGGGGCCGAACCCCCGGCGGGGCCGCGCTCTCCCCGGAGGGCTGAGGTGAGGGCGCCTGCGGGGGAGCCGCTCAGGCTGAGTCTCGGGGCGCCAGGGCCAGCCTCCTCCCCGGGCCGGGCTGGGGTGGGCTGAGTCTCGGGGCGCCAGGGCCAGCCTCCTCCCCGGGCCGGGCTGGGGTGGGCTGAGTCTCGGGGGGCCAGGGCCAGCCTCCTCCCCGGGCCGGGCTGTTGTGGACTGAGTCTCGGGACGCCAGGGCCAGCCTCCTCCCCGGGCCGGGCTGGGGTGGGGCCTCCGGAACCCCCTGTACAGCTCCGGCCCGGCTTCGCCAACGGCGTGGGGACGATCCACGTCCCACGCCGAGTCACCCTGCCCCGCTCCCGGGCCCCAGGTTCTTGGCGTTCTCGCCCCCAGCAATGGGGTCCCCATGGGGGCAGAGCCCGGGCTAGGGTTAGGGCCCGCGCCAGGGACGACCCCAGGGCCGAAGCGACGGCGGCGCGGTGATCTCCCTGGAGGGCGGAGGTGAGGGCGCCTGCGGGGGAGCCGCTCAGGCTGAGTCTCGGGGCGCCACGGCCAGCCTCCTCCCCGGGCCGGGCTGGGGTTGGGCCTCCGGAACCCCCCTGTGCAGCTCCGGCCCGGCTTCGCCAACGGCGTGGGGACGGTCCACGTCCCACGCCGAGTCACCCTGCCCCGCTCCCGGGCCCCAGGTGCTTGGCGTTCTCGCCCCCAGCAATGGGGTCCCCATGGGGGCAGAGCCCGGGCTAGGGTTAGGGCCCGCGCCAGGGACGACCCCAGGGCCGAAGCGACGGCGGCGCGGTGATCTCCCTGGAGGGTGGAGGTGAGCGTCCATGCGCGGGGGCGGCTCAGGCGTCGGCTTAGGGGCAGACTCGGGGGGCGGGCTAGGGTTAGGGGGCCCGCGAGGCCTAGGGCTAGGTTTAGGGCCCGGTCCCGGGAGGCTCCGAGGGCCGAACCCCCGGCGGGGCCGCGCTCTCCCCGGAGGGCTGAGGTGAGGGCGCCTGCGGGGGAGCCGCTCAGGCTGAGTCTCGGGGCGCCGGGGCCAGCCTCCTCCCCGGGCCGGGCTGGGGTGGGGCCTCCGGAACCCCACTGTGCAGCTCCGGCCCGGCTTCGCCAACGGCGTGGGGACGGTCCACGTCCCACGCCGAGTCACCCTGCCCCGCTCCCGGACCCCAGGTGCCAGGCGTTCTCGCCCCTAGCAATGGGGTCCCCATGGGGGCAGAGCCCGGGCTAGGGTTAGGGCCCGCGCCGGGGACGACCCCAGGGCCGAAGCGACGGCGGCCACGTGATCTCCCTGAAGGGCGGAGGTGAGGGCGCCTGCGGGGGAGCCGCTCAGGCTGAGTCTCGGGGCGCCAGGGCCAGCCTCCTCCCCGGGCCGGGCTGGGGTTGGGCCTCCGGAACCCCCCTGTGCAGCTCCGGCCCGGCTTCGCCAACGGCGTGGGGACGGTCCACGTCCCACGCCGAGTAACCCTGCCCCGCTCCCGGGCCCCAGGTGCTTGGCGTTCTCGCCCCCAGCAATGGGGTCCCCATGGGGGCAGAGCCCGGGCTAGGGTTAGGGCCCGCGCCAGGGACGACCCCAGGGCCGAAGCGACGGCGGCGCGGTGATCTCCCTGGAGGGTGGAGGTGAGCGTCCATGCGCGGGGGCGGCTCAGGCGTCGGCTTAGGGGCAGACTCGTGGGTCGGGCTAGGGTTAGGGCCCGGTCCCGGGAGGCTCCGGGGGCCGAACTCCCAGCGGGGCCGCGCTCTCCCCGGAGGGCTGAGGTGAGGACGCCTGCGGGGGAGAAGCTCAGGGTGAGTCTCGGGGCGCCGGGGCCAGCCTCCTCCCCGGGCCGGGCTGGGGTGGGGCCTCCGAAACCCCCCTGTGTAGCTCCGGCCCGGCTTCGCCAACGGCGTGGGGACGGTCCACGTCCCACGCCGAGTCACCCTGCCCCGCTCCCGGGCCCCAGGTGCCTGGCGTTCTCGCCCCCAGCAATGGGGTCCCCATGGGGGCAGAGCCCGGGCTAGGGTTAGGGCCCGCGCCGGGGACGACCCCAGGGCCGAAGCGACGGCGGCGCCGTGATCTCCCTGGAGGGCGGAGGTGAGGGCCCATGCGCGGGGGCGGCTCAGGCGTCGGCTTAGGGGCAGACTCGGGGGGCGGGCTCGGGTTAGGGGGCCCGCGAGGCCTAGGGCTAGGGTTAGGGCCCGGTCCCGGGAGGCTCCGGGGGCCGAACCCCCGGCGGGGCCGCGCTCTCCCCGGAGGGCTGAGGTGAGGGCGCCTGCGGGGGAGCCGCTCAGGCTGAGTCTCGGGGCGCCGGTGCCAGCCTCCTCCCCGGGCCGGGCTGGGGTGGTCTGAGTCTCGGGCGCCAGGGCCAGCCTGCTCCCCGGGCCAGGCTGGGGTGGGGCCTCCGGAACCCCCCTGTGCAGCTCCGGCCCGGCTTCGCCAACGACGTGGGGACGGTCCACGTCCCACGCCGAGTCACCCTGCCCCGCTCCCGGGCCACAGGTGCCTGGCGTTCTCGCCCCCAGCAATGGGGTCCCCATGGGGGCAGAGCCCGGGCTAGGGTTAGGGCCCGTGCCGGGGACGACCCCAGGGCCGAAGCGACGGCGGCGCCGGGATCTCCCTGGAGGGCGGAGGTGAGGGCCCATGCGCGGGGGCGGCTCAGGCGTCGGCTTAGGGGCAGACTCGGGGGGCGGGCTAGGGTTAGGGCCCGCGCCGGGGATGACCCCAGGGCCGAAGCGATGGCGGCGCCGTGATCTCCCTGGAGGGCGGAGGTGTGGGCCCATGCGCGGGGGCGGCTCAGGCGTCGGCTTAGGGGCAGACTCGGGGGGCGGGCTAGGGTTAGGGGGCCCGCGAGGCCTAGGGCTAGGGTTAGGGCCCGGTCCCGGGAGGCTCCGGGGGCCGAATCCCCGGCGGGGCCGCGGTCTCCCCAGAGTGCTGAGGTGAGGGCGCCTGCGGGGGAGCCGCTCAGGCTGAGTCTCGGGGCGCCAGGGCCAGACTCCTCCCCGGGCCGGGCTGGGGTGGGCTGAGTCTCGGGGCGCCAGGGCCAGCCTCCTCCCCGGGCCGGGCTGGGGTGGGGCCTCCGGAACCCCCCTGTGCAGCTCCGGCCCGGCTTCGCCAACGGCATGGGGACGGTCCACGTCCCACGCCGAGTCACCCTGCCCCGCTCCCGGGCCCTAGGTGCCTGGTGTTCTTGCCCCCAGCAATGGGGTCCCCATGGGGGCAGAGCCCGGGCTAGGGTTAGGGCCCGGGCCGGGGACGACCCCAGGGCCGAAGCGATGGCGGTGCCGTGATCTCCCTGGAGGGCGGAGGTGAGGGCCCATGCGCGGGGGTGGCTCAGGCGTCGGCTTAAGGGCAGACTCGGGGGGCGGGCTAGGGTTACGGGGCCCTCGAGGCCTAGGGCTAGGTTTAGGGCCCGGTCCCGGGAGGCTCCGGGGGCCGAACCCCCGGCGGGGCCTTGCTCTCCCCGGAGGGCTGAGGTGAGGGCGCCTGCGCGGGAGCCGCTCACGCTGAGTCTCGGTGCGCCAGGTTCAGCCTCCTCCCCGGACCGGGCTGGGTTGGGGCCTCCGGAACCCCCCTGTGCATGTCCCGCACGGCTTCGCCAACGGCGTGGGGAAGGTCCACGTCCCACGCCGAGTCACCCTGCCCCGCTCCCGGGACCCAGGTGCCTGGCGTTCTCGCCCCCAGCAATGGGGTCCCCATGGGGGCAGAGCCCGTGCTAGGGTTAGGGCCCGTGCCGGGGACGACCCCGGGGCCGAAGCGATGGCGGCGCCGTGATCTCCCTGGAGGGCGGAGGTGAGGGCCCATGCGCGGAGGCGGCTCAGGCGTCAGCTTAGGGGCAGAATCGGGGGCGGGCTAGGGTTAGGGCCCGCGCCGGGGATGACCCCAGGGCCGAAGCGAGGGCGGCGCCATGATCTCCCTGGAGGGCGGAGGTGTGGGCCCATGCGCGGGGGCGGCTCAGACGTCGGCTTAGGGGCAGAATCGGGGGCGGGCTAGGGTTAGGGGGCCCGCGAGGCCTAGGGCTAGGTTTAGGGCCCGGTCCCGGGAGGCTCCGGGGGCCGAACCCCCGGCGGGGCCGCGCTCTCCCCGGAGGGCTGAGGTGAGGGCGCCTGCGGGGGAGCCGCTCAGGCTGAGTTTCGGGGCGCCAGGGCCAGCCTCCTCCCCGGGCCGGGCTGGGGTGGGGCCTCCGGAACCCCCCTGTGCAGCTCCGGCCCGGCTTCGCCAACGGCGTGGGGACGGTCCACGTCCCACGCCGGGTCACCCTGCCCCGCTCCCGGGCCCCAGGTGCCTGGCGATCTCGCCCCAGCAATGGGGTCCCCATGGGGGCAGAGGCCGGGCTAGGGTTAGGGCCCGCGCCGGGGACGACCCCAGGGCCGAAGCGATGGCGGCGCCGTGATCTCCCTGGAGGGCGGAGGTGAGGGCCCATGCGCGGGGGCGGCTCAGGCGTCGGCTTAGGGGCAGACTCGGGGGGCGGGCTAGGGTTAGGGGGCCCGCGAGACCTAGGGCTAGGGTTAGGGCCCGGTCCCGGGAGGCTCCGGGGGCCGAACCCCCGGCGGGGCCGCGCTCTCCCCGGAGGGCTGAGGTGAGGTCGCCTGTGGGGGAGCCGCTCAGGCTGAGCCTCGGGGCGCCGGGGCCAGCCTACTTCCCGGGCCGGGCTGGGGTGGGGCCTCCGGAACCCCCCTGTGCAGCTCCGGCCCGGCTTCGCCAACGGCATGGGGACGGTCCACGTCCCACGCCGAGTCACCCTGCCCCGCTCCCGGGCCCCAGGTGCCTGGCGTTCTCTCCCCCAGCAATGGGGTCCCCATGGGGGCAGAGCCCGGGCTAGGGTTAGGGCCCGCGCCGGGGAAGACCCCAGGGCCGAAGCGATGGCGGCGCCGTGATATCCCTGGAGGGCGGAGGTGAGGGCCCATGCGCGGGGGCGGCTCAGGCGTCGGCTTAGGGGCAGACTCCGGGGTCGGGCTAGGGTTAGGGCCCGGTCCCGGGAGGCTCCGGGGGCCGAACCCCCAGCGGGGCCGCGCTCTCCCCGGAGGGCTGAGGGGAGGACGCCTGCGGGGGAGCCGCTCAGGCTGAGTCTCGGGGCGCCAGGGCCAGCCTCCTCCCCGGGCCGGGCTGGGGTGGGGCCTCCGGAACCCCCCTGTGCAGCTCCGGCCCGGCTTCGCCAACGGCGTGGGGACGGTCCACTTCCCACGCCGAGTCACCCTGCCCCGCTCCCGGGCCCCAGGTGCCTGGCGTTCTCGCCACCAGCAATGGGGTTCCCATGGGGGCAGATCCCGGGCTAGGGTTATGGCCCGCGCCGCGGACGACCCCAGGGCCGAAGCGACGGCGGCGCCGTGATCTCCCTGGAGGGCGGAGGTGAGGGCCCATGCGCGGGGGCGGCTCAGGCGTCGGCTTAGGGGCAGACTCGGGGGGCGGGCTAGGGTTAGGGGGCCCGCGAGGCCTAGGGCTAGGGTTAGGGCCCGGTCCCGGGAGGCTCCGGGGGCCGAACCCCCGGCGGGGCCGCGCTCTCCCCGGAGGGCTGAGGTGAGGGCGCCTGCGGGGGAGCCGCTCAGGCTGAGCCTCGGGGCGCCGGGGCCAGCCTCCTTCCCGGGCCGGGCTGGGGTGGGGCCTCCGGAACCCCACTGTGCAGCTCCGGCCCGGCTTCGCCAACGGCGTGGGGACGGTCCACGTCCCACGCCGAGTCACCCTGCCCCGCTCCCGGACCCCAGGTGCCAGGCGTTCTCGCCCCTAGCAATGGGGTCCCCATGAGGGCAGAGCCCGGGCTAGGTTTAGGGCCCGCGCCGGGGACGACCCCAGGGCCGAAGCGACGGCGGCGTGGTGATCTCCCTGGAGGGTGGAGGTGAGCGTCCATGCGCAGGGGCGGCTCAGGCGTCGGCTTAGGGGCAGACTCGGGGGTCGGTCTAGGGTTAGGGCCCGGTCCCGGGAGGATCCGGGGGCCGAACCCCCAGCGGGTCCGCGCTCTCCCCGGAGGGCTGAGGTGAGGACGCCTACGGGGGAGCCGCTCAGGGTGAGTCTCGGGGTGCCGGGGCCAGTCTCCTCCCCGGGCCGGGCTGGGGTGGGGCCTCCGGAACCCCCCTGTACTCCGGCCCGGCTTCGCCAACGGCGTGGGGACGGTCCACGTCCCACGCCGAGTCACCCTGCCCCGCTCCCAGGCCCCAGGTGCCTGGCGTTCTCGCCCCCAGCAATGGGGTCCCAATGGGGGCAGAGCCCGGACTAGGGTTAGGGACCGCGCCGGGGACGACCCCAGGGCCGAAGCCACGGCGGCGCTGTGATCTCCCTGGTGGGCGGAGGTGAGGGCCCATGCGTGGGTTCGGCTCAGGGGTCGGCTTAGGGGCAGACTTGGGGGGCGGGCTAGGGTTAGGGTGCCCGCGAGGCCTTGGGCTAGGGTTAGGGCCCGGTCCCGGGAGGCTCCGGGGGCCGAACCCCCGGCCGGGCCGCGCTCTCCCCGGAGGGCTGAGGTGAGGGCGCCTGCGGGGGAGCCGCTCAGGCTGAGTCTCGGGGCGCCAGGGCCAGCCTCCTCCCCGGGCCGGGCTGGGGTGGGGACTCCGGAACCCCCCTGTGCAGCTCCGGCCCGGGTTCGCCAACGGCGTGGGGACGGTCCACGTCCCACGCCGAGTCACCCTGCCCCGCTCCCGGGCCCCAGGTGCCTGGCGTTCTCGCCCCCAGCAATGGGGTCCCCATGGGGGCAGAGCCCGGGCTAGGGTTAGGGCCCGCGCCGGGTACGACCCCAGGGCCGAAGCGACGGCGGCGCCGTGATCTCCCTGGAGGGCGGAGGTGAGGGCCCATGCGCGGGGGCGGCTCAGGCGTCGGCTTAGGGGCAGACTCGAGGGGCGGGCTAGGGTTAGGGGGCCCGCGAGGCCTAGGGCTAGGGTTAGGGCCCGGTCCCGGGAGGCTCCGGGGGCCGAACCCCCGGCGGGGCCGCACTCTCCCCGGAAGGCTGAGGTGAGGGCGCCTACGGGGGAGCCGCTCAGGCTGAGTCTCGGGGCGCCGGGGCCAGCCTCCTCCCCGGGCCGGGCTGGGGTGGGGCCTCCGGAACCCCCCTGTGTAGCTCCGGCCCGGCTTCGCCAACGGCGTGGGGACCGTCCACGTCCCACGCCGAGTCACCCTGCCCCGCTCCCGGGCCCCAGGTGCCTGGCGTTCTGGTCCCCAGCAATGGGGTCCCCATGGGGGCAGAGCCCGGGCTAGGGTTAGGGCCCGCGCCGGGGACGACCCCAGGGCCAAAGCGACGGCGGCGCCGTGATCTCCCTGGAGGGCGGAGGTGAGGGCCCATGCGCGGGGACGGCTCAGGCGTCGGCTTAGGGGCAGACTCGGGGGGCGAGCTAGGGTTAGGGGGCCCGCGAGGCCTAGGGCTAGGGTTAGGGCCCGGTCCCGGGAGGCTCCGGGGGCCGAACCCCCGGCGGGGCCGCGCTCTCCCCGGAGGGCTGAGGTGAGGGCGCCTGCGGGGGAGCCGCTCAGGCTGAGTCTCGGGGCGCCAGGGCCAGCCTCCTCCCCGGGCCGGGCTGGGGTGGTCTGAGTCTCTGGCGCCAGGGCCAGCCTGCTCCCCGGGCCAGGCTGGGGTGGGGCCTCCGGAACCCCCCTGTGCAGCTCCGGCCCGGCTTCGCCAACGGCGTGGGGACGGTCCACGTCCCACGCCGAGTCACCCTGCCCCGCTCCCGGGCCACAGGTGCCTGGCGTTCTCGCTCCCAGCAATGGGGTCCCCATGGGGGCAGAGCCCGGGCTAGGGTTAGGGCCCGTGCCGGGGACGACCCCAGGGCCGAAGCGACTGCGGCGCTGTGATCTCCCTGGAGGGCGGAGGTGAGGGCCCATGCGCGGGGGCGGCTCAGGCGTCGGCTTAGGGGCAGACTCGGGGGGCGGGCTAGGGTTAGGGCCCGCGCCGGGGATGACCCCAGGGCCGAAGCGATGGCGGCGCCGTGATCTCCCTGGAGGGTGGAGGTGTGGGCCCATGCGCGGGGGCGGCTCAGGCGTCGGCTTAGGGGCAGACTCGGGGGGCGGGCTAGGGTTAGGGGGCCCGCGAGGCCTAGGGCTAGGGTTAGGGCCCGGTCCCGGGAGGCTCCGGGGGCCGAACCCCCGGCGGGGCCGCGGTCTCCCCGGAGGGCTGAGGTGAGGGCGCCTGCGGGGGAGCCGCTCAGGCTGAGTCTCGGGGCGCCAGGGCCAGACTCCTCCCCGGGCCGGGCTGGGGTGGGCTGAGTCTCGGGGCGCCAGGGCCAGCCTCCTCCCCGGGCCGGGCTGGGGTGGGGCCTCCGGAACCCCCCTGTGCAGCTCCGGCCCGGCTTCGCCAACGGCGTGGGGACGGTCCACGTCCCACGCCGAGTCACCCTGCCCCGCTCCCGGGCCCTAGGTGCCTGGTGTTCTCGCCCCCAGCAATGGGGTCCCCATGCGGGCAGAGCCCGGGCTAGGGTTAGGGCCCGCGCCGGGGACGACCCCAGGGCCGAAGCGACGGCGGTGCCGTGATATCCCTGGAGGGCGGAGGTGAGGGCCCATGCGCGGAGGCGGCTCAGGCGTCGGCTTAGGGGCAGAATCGGGGGCGGGCTAGGGTTAGGGCCCGCGCTGGGGATGACCCCAGGGCCGAAGCAATGGCGGTGCCATGATCTCCCTGGAGGGCGGAGGTGTGGGCCCATGCGCGGGGGCGGCTCAGGCGTCGGCTTAGGGGCAGAATCGGGGGCGGGCTAGGGTTAGGGGGCCCGCGAGGCCTAGGGCTAGGTTTAGGGCCCGGTCCCGGGAGGCTCCGGGGGCCGAACCCCCGGCGGGGCCGCGCTCTCCCCGGAGGGCTGAGGTGAGGGCGCCTGCGGGGGAGCCGCTCAGGCTGAGTTTCGGGGCGCCGGTGCCAGCCTCCTCCCCGGGCCGGGCTGGGGTGGGGCCTCCGGAACCCCCCTGTGCAGCTCCGGCCCGGTTTCGCCAACGGCTTGGGGACGGTCCACGTCCCACGCCGAGTCACCCTGTCCCGCTCCCGGGCCCCAGGTGCCTGGCGTTCTCGCCCCCAGCAATGGGCTCCCCATGGGGGCAGAGCCCGGGCTAGGGTTAGAGCCTGTGCCGGGGACTACCCCGGGCCGAAGCGTCGGCGGCACCGAGATCTCCCTGGAGGGCGGAGGTGAGGGCCCATGCGCGGGGGCGGCTCAGGCGTCGGCTTAGGGGCAATCTCGGGGGGCGGGCTAGGGTTAGGGGGCCCGCGAGGCCTAGGGCTAGGGTTAGGGCCCGGTCCCGGAAGGCTCCGGGGGCCGAACCCCCGGCCGGGCCGCGCTCTCCCCTGAGGGCTGAGGTGAGGGGGCCTGCGGGGGAGCCGCTCAGGCTGAGTCTCGGGGCGCCAGGGCCAGCCTCCTCCCCGGGCCGGGCTGGGGTGGGCTGAGTCTCGGGGCGCCAGGGCCAGCCTCCTCCCCGGGCCGGGCTGGGGTGGGGCCTCCGGAACCCCCCTGGTCAGCTCCGGCCCAACTTCGCCAACGGCGTGGGGACGGTCCACGTCCCTCGCCGAGTCACCCTGCCCCGCTCCAGGGCCCCAGGTGCCTGGCGTTCTCGCCCCCAGCAATGGGGTCCCCATGGGGGCAGAGCCCTGGCTAGGGTTAGGGCGCGCGCCGGGGACGACCCCAGGGCCGAAGCGACGGCGGCGCCGTGATCTCCCTGGATGGCGGAGGTGAGGGCCCATGCGCGGGGGCGGCTCAGGCGTCGGCTTAGGGGAAGACTCGGGGGGCGGGCTAGGGTTAGGGGGCCCGCGAGGCCTAGGGCTAGGGTTAGGGCCCGGGCCCGGGAGGCTCCGGGGGCCGAACCTCCGGCGGGGCCGCGGTCTCCCCGGAGGGCTGAGGTGAGGGCGCCTGCGGGGGAGCCGCTCAGGCTGAGTCTCGGGGCGCCAGGGCCAGCCTCCTCCCCGGGCCGGGCTGGGGTGGGCTGAGTCTCGGGGCGCCAGGGCCAGCCTCCTCCCCGGGCCGGGCTGGGGTGGGGCTTCCGGAACCCCCCTGTGCAGCTCCGGCCCGGCTTCGCCAACGGCGTGGGGACGGTCCACGTCCCACGCCGAGGCACCCTGCCCCGCTCCAGGGCCCCAGGTGCCTGGCGTTCTCGCCCCTAGCAATGGGGTCCCCATGGGGGCAGAGCCCGGGCTAGGGTTAGGGCCCGCGCCGGGGACGACCCCAGTGCCGAAGCGACGGCGGCGCCGTGATCTCCCTGGTTGGCGGAGGTGAGGGCCCATGCGCGGGGGCGGCTCAGTCGTCGCCTTAGGGGCAGACTCGGGGGGCGGGCTAGGGTTAGGGGGCCCGCGAGGCCTAGGGCTAGGGTTAGGGCCCGGTCCCGGGAGGCTCCGGGGGCCGAACCCCCAGCGGGGCAGCGCTCTCCCCGGAGGGCTGAGGTGAGGGCGCCTGAGGGGAGCCGATCAGGCTGAGTCTCGGGGCGCCAGGGCCAGCTTCCTCCCCGGGCCGGGCTGGGGTGGGCTGAGTCTCGGGGCGCCAGGGCCAGCCTCCTCCCCGGGCCGGGCTGGGGTGGGCTGAGTCTCGGGGGGCCAGGGCCAGCCTCCTCCCCGGGCCGGGCTGTTGTGGACTGAGTCTCGGGACGCCAGGGCCAGCCTCCTCCCCGGGCCGGGCTGGGGTGGGGCCTCCGGAACCCCCTGTACAGCTCCGGCCCGGCTTCGCCAACGGCGTGGGGACGATCCACGTCCCACGCCGAGTCACCCTGCCCCGCTCCCGGGCCCCAGGTGCTTGGCGTTCTCGCCCCCAGCAATGGGGTCCCCATGGGGGCAGAACCCGGGCTAGGGTTAGGGCCCGCGCCGGGGACGACCCCAGGGCCGAAGCGACGGCGGCGCCGTGATCTCCCTGGAGGGCGGAGGTGAGGGCGCATGCGCGGGGGCAGCTCAGGCGTCGGCTTAGGGGCAGACTCGGGGGGCGGGCTAGGGTTAGGGGGCCCGCGAGGCCTAGGGCTAGGGTTAGGGCCCGGTCCCGGGAGGCTCCGGGGGCCGAACCCCCGGCGGGGCCGCGCCCTCCCGGGAGGGCTGAGGTGAGGGCGCCTGCGGGGGAGCCGCTCAGGATGTCTTGGGGGGCCAGGGCCAGCCTCTTCCCCGGGCCGGGCTGGGGTGGGGCCTCCGGAACCCCCCTGTGCAGCTCTGGCCCGGCTTCGCCAACGGCGTGGGGACGGTCCACGTCCTACGCCGAGTCACCCTGTCCCGCTCCCGGGCCCCAGGTGCCTTGCGTTCTCGCCCCCAGCAAGGGGTCCCCATGGGGGCAGAGCCCGGGCTAGGGTTAGGGCCCGCGCCGGGGACGTCCCAAGGGCCGAAGCGATGGCGGCGCCTTGATCTCCCTGGAGGGCGGAGGTGAGGGCCCATGCGCGGGGGCGGCTCAGGCGTCGGCTTAGGGGCAGACTCGGGGGGCGGGCTAGGGTTAGGGGGCCCGCGAGGCCTAGGGCTAGGGTTAGGGCCCGGTCCCGGGAGGCTCCGGGGGCCGAACCCCCGGCGGGGCCGCGCTCTCCCCGGAGGGCTGAGGTGAGGGCGACTGCGGGGGAGCCGCTCAGGCTGAGTCTCGGGGCGCCAGGGCCAGCCTCCTCCCCGGGCCGGGCTGGGGTGGGGCCTCCGCAACCCCCCTGTGCAGCTCCTGCCTGGCTTCGCCAAAGGCGTGGGGACGGTCCAAGTCCCACGCCGCGTCACCCTGCCCCGCTCCCGGGCCCCAGGTGCCTTGCGTTCTCGCCCCCAGCAATGGGGTCCCCTTGGGGGCAGAGCCCGGTCTAGGATGAGGGCCCGCGACACGGACGTCCCCAGGACCGAAGCGAGGGCGGCGCCGTGATCTCCCTGGAGGGCGGAGGTGAGGGCCCATGCGCGGGTGCGGCTCAGGCGTCGGCTTAGGGGGAGACTCGGGGGGCGGGCTAGGGTTAGGGGGCCCGCGAGGCCTAGGGCTAGTGTTAGGGCCCGGTGCCGGGAGGCTCCGGGGGCCGAACCCCCGGCGGGTCCGCGCTCTCCCCGGAGGGCTGAGGTAAGGGCGCCTGCGGGGGAGCCGCTCAGGCTGAGTCTCGGGGGGCCAGGGCCAGCCTCTTCCCCGGGCCGGGCTAGGGTTGGGCCTCCGAAACCCCCCTGTGCAGCTCCCGCCCGGCTTCGCCAACGGCGTGGGGACCGTCCACGTCCCACACCGAGTCACCCTGCCCCGCTCCTGGGCCCCAAGTGCCTGGCGTTCTCGCCCCCAGCAATGGGGTCCCCATGGGGGCAGAGCCCGGGCTAGGGATAGGGCACTCGCCGCGGAGGTCCCCAGGGCAGAAGCGAAGGCGGCGCTTTGATCTCCCTGGAGGGCGGAGGTGAGGGCCCGTGCGCGGGGGCGGCTCAGGCGTCGGCTTAGGGGCAGACTCGGGGGGCGGGCTAGGGTTAGGGGACCGTGAGCCTAGGGCTAGCGTTAGGGTCTGGTCCCGGGAGGCTCCGGGGGCCGAACCCCCGGCTGGGCCGTGCTCTCCCCGGAGGGCTGAGGTGAGGGCGCCTGCGGGGGAGCCGCTCAGGCTGAGTCTCGGAGCGCCAGGGCCAGCCTCCCCCCGGGCCTGGCTGGGGTGGGGCCTCCAAACCCCCCTGTGCAGCTCCAGCCCGGCTTCGCCAACGGCGTGGGGATGGTTCACGTCCCACGCCGAGTCACCCTGCCCCTCTCCCGGGCGCCAGGTGCCTGGCGTTCTCGCCCCCAGCAATGGGGTTCCCATGGGGGCAGAGCCCGGGCTAGGGTTAGGGCCCGCGCCGGGGACGACCCCAGGGCCGAAGCGACGGCGGTGCCGTGATATCCCTGGAGGGCGGAGGTGAGGGCCCATGCGCGGAGGCGGCTCAGGCGTCGGCTTAGGGGCAGAATCGGGGGCGGGCTAGGGTTAGGGCCCGCGCTGGGGATGACCCCAGGGCCGAAGCAATGGCGGTGCCATGATCTCCCTGGAGGGCGGAGGTGTGGGCCCATGCGCGGGGGCGGCTCAGGCGTCGGCTTAGGGGCAGAATCGGGGGCGGGCTAGGGTTAGGGGGCCCGCGAGGCCTAGGGCTAGGTTTAGGGCCCGGTCCCGGGAGGCTCCGGGGGCCGAACCCCCGGCGGGGCCGCGCTCTCCCCGGAGGGCTGAGGTGAGGGCGCCTGCGGGGGAGCCGCTCAGGCTGAGTTTCGGGGCGCCGGTGCCAGCCTCCTCCCCGGGCCGGGCTGGGGTGGGGCCTCCGGAACCCCCCTGTGCAGCTCCGGCCCGGTTTCGCCAACGGCTTGGGGACGGTCCACGTCCCACGCCGAGTCACCCTGTCCCGCTCCCGGGCCCCAGGTGCCTGGCGTTCTCGCCCCCAGCAATGGGCTCCCCATGGGGGCAGAGCCCGGGCTAGGGTTAGAGCCTGTGCCGGGGACTACCCCGGGCCGAAGCGTCGGCGGCACCGAGATCTCCCTGGAGGGCGGAGGTGAGGGCCCATGCGCGGGGGCGGCTCAGGCGTCGGCTTAGGGGCAATCTCGGGGGGCGGGCTAGGGTTAGGGGGCCCGCGAGGCCTAGGGCTAGGGTTAGGGCCCGGTCCCGGAAGGCTCCGGGGGCCGAACCCCCGGCCGGGCCGCGCTCTCCCCTGAGGGCTGAGGTGAGGGGGCCTGCGGGGGAGCCGCTCAGGCTGAGTCTCGGGGCGCCAGGGCCAGCCTCCTCCCCGGGCCGGGCTGGGGTGGGCTGAGTCTCGGGGCGCCAGGGCCAGCCTCCTCCCCGGGCCGGGCTGGGGTGGGGCCTCCGGAACCCCCCTGGTCAGCTCCGGCCCAACTTCGCCAACGGCGTGGGGACGGTCCACGTCCCTCGCCGAGTCACCCTGCCCCGCTCCAGGGCCCCAGGTGCCTGGCGTTCTCGCCCCCAGCAATGGGGTCCCCATGGGGGCAGAGCCCTGGCTAGGGTTAGGGCGCGCGCCGGGGACGACCCCAGGGCCGAAGCGACGGCGGCGCCGTGATCTCCCTGGATGGCGGAGGTGAGGGCCCATGCGCGGGGGCGGCTCAGGCGTCGGCTTAGGGGAAGACTCGGGGGGCGGGCTAGGGTTAGGGGGCCCGCGAGGCCTAGGGCTAGGGTTAGGGCCCGGGCCCGGGAGGCTCCGGGGGCCGAACCTCCGGCGGGGCCGCGGTCTCCCCGGAGGGCTGAGGTGAGGGCGCCTGCGGGGGAGCCGCTCAGGCTGAGTCTCGGGGCGCCAGGGCCAGCCTCCTCCCCGGGCCGGGCTGGGGTGGGCTGAGTCTCGGGGCGCCAGGGCCAGCCTCCTCCCCGGGCCGGGCTGGGGTGGGGCTTCCGGAACCCCCCTGTGCAGCTCCGGCCCGGCTTCGCCAACGGCGTGGGGACGGTCCACGTCCCACGCCGAGGCACCCTGCCCCGCTCCAGGGCCCCAGGTGCCTGGCGTTCTCGCCCCTAGCAATGGGGTCCCCATGGGGGCAGAGCCCGGGCTAGGGTTAGGGCCCGCGCCGGGGACGACCCCAGTGCCGAAGCGACGGCGGCGCCGTGATCTCCCTGGTTGGCGGAGGTGAGGGCCCATGCGCGGGGGCGGCTCAGTCGTCGCCTTAGGGGCAGACTCGGGGGGCGGGCTAGGGTTAGGGGGCCCGCGAGGCCTAGGGCTAGGGTTAGGGCCCGGTCCCGGGAGGCTCCGGGGGCCGAACCCCCAGCGGGGCAGCGCTCTCCCCGGAGGGCTGAGGTGAGGGCGCCTGAGGGGAGCCGATCAGGCTGAGTCTCGGGGCGCCAGGGCCAGCTTCCTCCCCGGGCCGGGCTGGGGTGGGCTGAGTCTCGGGGCGCCAGGGCCAGCCTCCTCCCCGGGCCGGGCTGGGGTGGGCTGAGTCTCGGGGGGCCAGGGCCAGCCTCCTCCCCGGGCCGGGCTGTTGTGGACTGAGTCTCGGGACGCCAGGGCCAGCCTCCTCCCCGGGCCGGGCTGGGGTGGGGCCTCCGGAACCCCCTGTACAGCTCCGGCCCGGCTTCGCCAACGGCGTGGGGACGATCCACGTCCCACGCCGAGTCACCCTGCCCCGCTCCCGGGCCCCAGGTGCTTGGCGTTCTCGCCCCCAGCAATGGGGTCCCCATGGGGGCAGAACCCGGGCTAGGGTTAGGGCCCGCGCCGGGGACGACCCCAGGGCCGAAGCGACGGCGGCGCCGTGATCTCCCTGGAGGGCGGAGGTGAGGGCGCATGCGCGGGGGCAGCTCAGGCGTCGGCTTAGGGGCAGACTCGGGGGGCGGGCTAGGGTTAGGGGGCCCGCGAGGCCTAGGGCTAGGGTTAGGGCCCGGTCCCGGGAGGCTCCGGGGGCCGAACCCCCGGCGGGGCCGCGCCCTCCCGGGAGGGCTGAGGTGAGGGCGCCTGCGGGGGAGCCGCTCAGGATGTCTTGGGGGGCCAGGGCCAGCCTCTTCCCCGGGCCGGGCTGGGGTGGGGCCTCCGGAACCCCCCTGTGCAGCTCTGGCCCGGCTTCGCCAACGGCGTGGGGACGGTCCACGTCCTACGCCGAGTCACCCTGTCCCGCTCCCGGGCCCCAGGTGCCTTGCGTTCTCGCCCCCAGCAAGGGGTCCCCATGGGGGCAGAGCCCGGGCTAGGGTTAGGGCCCGCGCCGGGGACGTCCCAAGGGCCGAAGCGATGGCGGCGCCTTGATCTCCCTGGAGGGCGGAGGTGAGGGCCCATGCGCGGGGGCGGCTCAGGCGTCGGCTTAGGGGCAGACTCGGGGGGCGGGCTAGGGTTAGGGGGCCCGCGAGGCCTAGGGCTAGGGTTAGGGCCCGGTCCCGGGAGGCTCCGGGGGCCGAACCCCCGGCGGGGCCGCGCTCTCCCCGGAGGGCTGAGGTGAGGGCGACTGCGGGGGAGCCGCTCAGGCTGAGTCTCGGGGCGCCAGGGCCAGCCTCCTCCCCGGGCCGGGCTGGGGTGGGGCCTCCGCAACCCCCCTGTGCAGCTCCTGCCTGGCTTCGCCAAAGGCGTGGGGACGGTCCAAGTCCCACGCCGCGTCACCCTGCCCCGCTCCCGGGCCCCAGGTGCCTTGCGTTCTCGCCCCCAGCAATGGGGTCCCCTTGGGGGCAGAGCCCGGTCTAGGATGAGGGCCCGCGACACGGACGTCCCCAGGACCGAAGCGAGGGCGGCGCCGTGATCTCCCTGGAGGGCGGAGGTGAGGGCCCATGCGCGGGTGCGGCTCAGGCGTCGGCTTAGGGGGAGACTCGGGGGGCGGGCTAGGGTTAGGGGGCCCGCGAGGCCTAGGGCTAGTGTTAGGGCCCGGTGCCGGGAGGCTCCGGGGGCCGAACCCCCGGCGGGTCCGCGCTCTCCCCGGAGGGCTGAGGTAAGGGCGCCTGCGGGGGAGCCGCTCAGGCTGAGTCTCGGGGGGCCAGGGCCAGCCTCTTCCCCGGGCCGGGCTAGGGTTGGGCCTCCGAAACCCCCCTGTGCAGCTCCCGCCCGGCTTCGCCAACGGCGTGGGGACCGTCCACGTCCCACACCGAGTCTCCCTGCCCCGCTCCTGGGCCCCAAGTGCCTGGCGTTCTCGCCCCCAGCAATGGGGTCCCCATGGGGGCAGAGCCCGGGCTAGGGATAGGGCACTCGCCGCGGAGGTCCCCAGGGCAGAAGCGAAGGCGGCGCTTTGATCTCCCTGGAGGGCGGAGGTGAGGGCCCGTGCGCGGGGGCGGCTCAGGCGTCGGCTTAGGGGCAGACTCGGGGGGCGGGCTAGGGTTAGGGGACCGTGAGCCTAGGGCTAGCGTTAGGGTCTGGTCCCGGGAGGCTCCGGGGGCCGAACCCCCGGCTGGGCCGTGCTCTCCCCGGAGGGCTGAGGTGAGGGCGCCTGCGGGGGAGCCGCTCAGGCTGAGTCTCGGAGCGCCAGGGCCAGCCTCCCCCCGGGCCTGGCTGGGGTGGGGCCTCCAAACCCCCCTGTGCAGCTCCAGCCCGGCTTCGCCAACGGCGTGGGGATGGTTCACGTCCCACGCCGAGTCACCCTGCCCCTCTCCCGGGCGCCAGGTGCCTGGCGTTCTCGCCCCCAGCAATGGGGTTCCCATGGGGGCAGAGCCCGGGCTAGGGTTAGGGCTCGCGCCGCGGACGTCCCCAGGGCCGAAGCGAAGGCGGCGCCGTGATCTCCCTGGAGGGTGAAGGTGAGGGTCCATGCGAGGGGGCGGCTCAGGCGTCGGCTTAGGGACAGACTCGGGGGGCGGGCTAGGGTTAGGGGGCCCGCGAGGCCTAGGGCTAGGGTTAGGGCCCGGTCCCGGGAGGCTCCAGGGGCCGAACCACCGGCGGGGCCGCGCTCTCCCCGGAGGGCTGAGGTGAGGGCCCCTGCGGGGAGCAGCTCAGGCTGAGTCTCGGGGCGCCAGGGCCAGCATCTTCCCCGGGCCGGGCTGGGGTGGGGCCTCCGGAACCCCCCAGTGTCGCTCCGGCCCGGCTTCGCCAACGGCGTGGGGACGGTCCACGTCCCACGCCGAGTCACCCTGCCCCGCTCCCGGGCGCCTGGTACCTGGCGTTCTCGCCCCCAGCAATGGGGTCCCCATGGGGCAGAGCCCGGGCTAGGGTTAGGGCCCGCGCAGGTGACGTCCCCAGGGCCGAAGCGACTGCGGCGCAGTGATCTCCCTGGAGGGCGGAGGTGAGGGCGCCTGCGGGGGAGCCGCTCAGGCTGAGTCTCGGGGCGCCAGGGCCAGCCTCCTCCCCGGGCCGGGCTGGGGTTGGGCCTCCGGAACCCCCCTGTGCAGCTCCGGCCCGGCTTCGCCAACGGCGTGGGGACGGTCCACGTCCCACGCCGAGTCACCCTGCCCCGCTCCCGGGCCCCAGGTGCTTGGCGTTCTCGCCCCCAGCAATGGGGTCCCCATGGGGGCAGAGCCCGGGCTAGGGTTAGGGCCCGCGCCAGGGACGACCCCAGGGCCGAAGCGACGGCGGCGCGGTGATCTCCCTGGAGGGCGGAGGTGAGGGCCCATGCGCGGGGGCGGCTCAGGCGTCGGCTTAGGGGCAGACTCGGGGGGCGGGCTAGGGTTAGGGGGCCCGCGAGGCCTAGGGCTAGGTTTAGGGCCCGGTCCCGGGAGGCTCCGAGGGCCGAACCCCCGGCGGGGCCGCGCTCTCCCCGGAGGGCTGAGGTGAGGGCGCCTGCGGGGGAGCCGCTCAGGCTGAGTCTCGGGGCGCCGGGGCCAGCCTCCTCCCCGGGCCGGGCTGGGGTGGGGCCTCCGGAACCCCACTGTGCAGCTCCGGCCCGGCTTCGCCAACGGCGTGGGGACGGTCCACGTCCCACGCCGAGTCACCCTGCCCCGCTCCCGGACCCCAGGTGCCAGGCGTTCTCGCCCCTAGCAATGGGGTCCCCATGGGGGCAGAGCCCGGGCTAGGGTTAGGGCCCGCGCCGGGGACGACCCCAGGGCCGAAGCTACGGCGGCCACGTGATCTCCCTGAAGGGCGGAGGTGAGGGCGCCTGCGGGGGAGCCGCTCAGGCTGAGTCTCGGGGCGCCAGGGCCAGCCTCCTCCCCGGGCCGGGCTGGGGTTGGGCCTCCGGAACCCCCCTGTGCAGCTCCGGCCCGGCTTCGCCAACGGCGTGGGGACGGTCCACGTCCCACGCCGAGTAACCCTGCCCCGCTCCCGGGCCCCAGGTGCTTGGCGTTCTCGCCCCCAGCAATGGGGTCCCCATGGGGGCAGAGCCCGGGCTAGGGTTAGGGCCCGCGCCGGGGACGACCCCAGGGCCGAAGCGACGGCGGCGCCGTGATCTCCCTGGAGGGCGGAGGTGAGGGCCCATGCGCGGGGGCGGCTCAGGCGTCGGCTTAGGGGCAGACTCGGGGGGCGGGCTAGGGTTAGGGGGCCCGCGAGGCCTAGGGCTAGGGTTAGGGCCCGGTCCCGGGAGGCTCCGGGGGCCGAACCCCCGGCGGGGCCGCGCTCTCCCCGGAGGGCTGAGGTGAGGGCGCCTGCGGGGGAGCCGCTCAGGCTGAGTCTCGGGGCGCCAGGGCCAGCCTCCTCCCCGGCCCGGGCTGGGGTGGGGCCTCCGGAACCCCCCTGTGCAGCTCCGGCCCGGCTTCGCCAACGGCGTGGGGACGGTCCACGTCCCACGCCGAGTCACCCTGCCCCGCTCCCGGGCCCCAGGTGCCTGGCGTTCTCGCCCCCAGCAATGGGGTCCCCATGGGGGCAGAGCCCGGTCTAGGGTTAGGGCCCCCGCCGGGGACGACCCCAGGGCCGAAGGGAAGGCGGCGCCGTGATCTCCCTGGAGGGCGGAGGTGAGGGCCCATGCGCGGGGGCGGCTCAGGCGTCGGCTTAGGGGCAGACTCGGGGGGCGGGCTAGGGTTAGGGGACCGTGAGCCTAGGGCTAGCGTTAGGGTCTGGTCCCGGGAGGCTCCGGGGGCCGAACCCCCGGCTGGGCCGTGCTCTCCCCGGAGGGCTGAGGTGAGGGCGCCTGCGGGGGAGCCGCTCAGGCTGAGTCTCGGAGCGCCAGGGCCAGCCTCCCCCCGGGCCTGGCTGGGGTGGGGCCTCCAAACCCCCCTGTGCAGCTCCAGCCCGGCTTCGCCAACGGCGTGGGGATGGTTCACGTCCCACGCCGAGTCACCCTGCCCCTCTCCCGGGCGCCAGGTGCCTGGCGTTCTCGCCCCCAGCAATGGGGTTCCCATGGGGGCAGAGCCCGGGCTAGGGTTAGGGCTCGCGCCGCGGACGTCCCCAGGGCCGAAGCGAAGGCGGCGCCGTGATCTCCCTGGAGGGTGAAGGTGAGGGTCCATGCGAGGGGGCGGCTCAGGCGTCGGCTTAGGGACAGACTCGGGGGGCGGGCTAGGGTTAGGGGGCCCGCGAGGCCTAGGGCTAGGGTTAGGGCCCGGTCCCGGGAGGCTCCAGGGGCCGAACCACCGGCGGGGCCGCGCTCTCCCCGGAGGGCTGAGGTGAGGGCCCCTGCGGGGAGCAGCTCAGGCTGAGTCTCGGGGCGCCAGGGCCAGCATCTTCCCCGGGCCGGGCTGGGGTGGGGCCTCCGGAACCCCCCAGTGTCGCTCCGGCCCGGCTTCGCCAACGGCGTGGGGACGGTCCACGTCCCACGCCGAGTCACCCTGCCCCGCTCCCGGGCGCCTGGTACCTGGCGTTCTCGCCCCCAGCAATGGGGTCCCCATGGGGCAGAGCCCGGGCTAGGGTTAGGGCCCGCGCAGGTGACGTCCCCAGGGCCGAAGCGACTGCGGCGCAGTGATCTCCCTGGAGGGCGGAGGTGAGGGCGCCTGCGGGGGAGCCGCTCAGGCTGAGTCTCGGGGCGCCAGGGCCAGCCTCCTCCCCGGGCCGGGCTGGGGTTGGGCCTCCGGAACCCCCCTGTGCAGCTCCGGCCCGGCTTCGCCAACGGCGTGGGGACGGTCCACGTCCCACGCCGAGTCACCCTGCCCCGCTCCCGGGCCCCAGGTGCTTGGCGTTCTCGCCCCCAGCAATGGGGTCCCCATGGGGGCAGAGCCCGGGCTAGGGTTAGGGCCCGCGCCAGGGACGACCCCAGGGCCGAAGCGACGGCGGCGCGGTGATCTCCCTGGAGGGCGGAGGTGAGGGCCCATGCGCGGGGGCGGCTCAGGCGTCGGCTTAGGGGCAGACTCGGGGGGCGGGCTAGGGTTAGGGGGCCCGCGAGGCCTAGGGCTAGGTTTAGGGCCCGGTCCCGGGAGGCTCCGAGGGCCGAACCCCCGGCGGGGCCGCGCTCTCCCCGGAGGGCTGAGGTGAGGGCGCCTGCGGGGGAGCCGCTCAGGCTGAGTCTCGGGGCGCCGGGGCCAGCCTCCTCCCCGGGCCGGGCTGGGGTGGGGCCTCCGGAACCCCACTGTGCAGCTCCGGCCCGGCTTCGCCAACGGCGTGGGGACGGTCCACGTCCCACGCCGAGTCACCCTGCCCCGCTCCCGGACCCCAGGTGCCAGGCGTTCTCGCCCCTAGCAATGGGGTCCCCATGGGGGCAGAGCCCGGGCTAGGGTTAGGGCCCGCGCCGGGGACGACCCCAGGGCCGAAGCTACGGCGGCCACGTGATCTCCCTGAAGGGCGGAGGTGAGGGCGCCTGCGGGGGAGCCGCTCAGGCTGAGTCTCGGGGCGCCAGGGCCAGCCTCCTCCCCGGGCCGGGCTGGGGTTGGGCCTCCGGAACCCCCCTGTGCAGCTCCGGCCCGGCTTCGCCAACGGCGTGGGGACGGTCCACGTCCCACGCCGAGTAACCCTGCCCCGCTCCCGGGCCCCAGGTGCTTGGCGTTCTCGCCCCCAGCAATGGGGTCCCCATGGGGGCAGAGCCCGGGCTAGGGTTAGGGCCCGCGCCGGGGACGACCCCAGGGCCGAAGCGACGGCGGCGCCGTGATCTCCCTGGAGGGCGGAGGTGAGGGCCCATGCGCGGGGGCGGCTCAGGCGTCGGCTTAGGGGCAGACTCGGGGGGCGGGCTAGGGTTAGGGGGCCCGCGAGGCCTAGGGCTAGGGTTAGGGCCCGGTCCCGGGAGGCTCCGGGGGCCGAACCCCCGGCGGGGCCGCGCTCTCCCCGGAGGGCTGAGGTGAGGGCGCCTGCGGGGGAGCCGCTCAGGCTGAGTCTCGGGGCGCCAGGGCCAGCCTCCTCCCCGGCCCGGGCTGGGGTGGGGCCTCCGGAACCCCCCTGTGCAGCTCCGGCCCGGCTTCGCCAACGGCGTGGGGACGGTCCACGTCCCACGCCGAGTCACCCTGCCCCGCTCCCGGGCCCCAGGTGCCTGGCGTTCTCGCCCCCAGCAATGGGGTCCCCATGGGGGCAGAGCCCGGTCTAGGGTTAGGGCCCCCGCCGGGGACGACCCCAGGGCCGAAGGGAAGGCGGCGCCGTGATCTCCCTGGAGGGCGGAGGTGAGGGCCCATGCGCGGGGGCGGCTCAGGCGTCGGCTTAGGGGCAGACTCGGGGGGCGGGCTCGGGTTAGGGGGCCCGCGAGGCCTAGGGCTAGGGTTAGGGCCCGGTCCCGGGAGGCTCCGGGGGCCGAACCCCCGGCGGGGCCGCGCTCTCCCCGGAGGGCTGAGGTGAGGGCGCCTGCGGGGGAGCCGCTCAGGCTGAGTCTCGGGGCGCCGGTGCCAGCCTCCTCCCCGGGCCGGGCTGGGGTGGTCTGAGTCTCGGGCGCCAGGGCCAGCCTGCTCCCCGGGCCAGGCTGGGGTGGGGCCTCCGGAACCCCCCTGTGCAGCTCCGGCCCGGCTTCGCCAACGACGTGGGGACGGTCCACGTCCCACGCCGAGTCACCCTGCCCCGCTCCCGGGCCACAGGTGCCTGGCGTTCTCGCCCCCAGCAATGGGGTCCCCATGGGGGCAGAGCCCGGGCTAGGGTTAGGGCCCGTGCCGGGGACGACCCCAGGGCCGAAGCGACGGCGGCGCCGGGATCTCCCTGGAGGGCGGAGGTGAGGGCCCATGCGCGGGGGCGGCTCAGGCGTCGGCTTAGGGGCAGACTCGAGGGGCGGGCTAGGGTTAGGGGGCCCGCGAGGCCTAGGGCTAGGGTTAGGGCCCGGTCCCGGGAGGCTCCGGGGGCCGAACCCCCGGCGGGGCCGCACTCTCCCCGGAGGCTGAGGTGAGGGCGCCTGCGGGGGAGCCGCTCAGGCTGAGTCTCGGGGCGCCGGGGCCAGCCTCCTCCCCGGGCCGGGCTGGGGTGGGGCCTCCGGAACCCCCCTGTGTAGCTCCGGCCCGGCTTCGCCAACGGCGTGGGGACCGTCCACGTCCCACGCCGAGTCACCCTGCCCCGCTCCCGGGCCCCAGGTGCCTGGCGTTCTCGTCCCCAGCAATGGGGTCCCCATGGGGGCAGAGCCCGGGCTAGGGTTAGGGCCCGCGCCGGGGACGACCCCAGGGCCAAAGCGACGGCGGCGCCGTGATCTCCCTGGAGGGCGGAGGTGAGGGCCCATGCGCGGGGACGGCTCAGGCGTCGGCTTAGGGGCAGACTCGGTGGGCGAGCTAGGGTTGGGGGCCCGCGAGGCCTAGGGCTAGGGTTAGGGCCCGGTCCCGGGAGGCTCCGGGGGCCGAACCCCCGGCGGGGCCGCGCTCTCCCCGGAGGGCTGAGGTGAGGGCGCCTGCGGGGGAGCCGCTCAGGCTGAGTCTCGGGGCGCCAGGGCCAGCCTCCTCCCCGGGCCGGGCTGGGGTGGGCTGAGTCTCGGGGCGCCAGGGCCAGCCTCCTCCCCGGGCCGGGCTGGGGTGGGGCTTCCGGAACCCCCCTGTGCAGCTCCGGCCCGGCTTCGCCAACGGCGTGGGGACGGTCCACGTCCCACGCCGAGGCACCCTGCCCCGCTCCAGGGCCCCAGGTGCCTGGCGTTCTCGCCCCTAGCAATGGGGTCCCCATGGGGGCAGAGCCCGGGCTAGGGTTAGGGCCCGCGCCGGGGACGACCCCAGTGCCGAAGCGACGGCGGCGCCGTGATCTCCCTGGTTGGCGGAGGTGAGGGCCCATGCGCGGGGGCGGCTCAGTCGTCGCCTTAGGGGCAGACTCGGGGGCGGGCTAGGGTTAGGGGGCCCGCGAGGCCTAGGGCTAGGGTTAGGGCCCGGTCCCGGGAGGCTCCGGGGGCCGAACCCCCAGCGGGGCAGCGCTCCTCCCCGGAGGGCTGAGGTGAGGGCGCCTGAGGGGAGCCGATCAGGCTGAGTCTCGGGGCGCCAGGGCCAGCTTCCTCCCCGGGCCGGGCTGGGGTGGGCTGAGTCTCGGGGCGCCAGGGCCAGCCTCCTCCCCGGGCCGGGCTGGGGTGGGCTGAGTCTCGGGGGGCCAGGGCCAGCCTCCTCCCCGGGCCGGGCTGTTGTGGACTGAGTCTCGGGACGCCAGGGCCAGCCTCCTCCCCGGGCCGGGCTGGGGTGGGGCCTCCGGAACCCCACTGTGCAGCTCCGGCCCGGCTTCGCCAACGGCGTGGGGACGGTCCACGTCCCACGCCGAGGCACCCTGCCCCGCTCCAGGGCCCCAGGTGCCTGGCGTTCTCGCCCCTAGCAATGGGGTCCCCATGGGGGCAGAGCCCGGGCTAGGGTTAGGGCCCGCGCCGGGGACGACCCCAGGGCCGAAGCGACGGCGGCGCCGTGATCTCCCTGGAGGGCGGAGGTGAGGGCCCATGCGCGGGGGCGGCTCAGGCGTCGGCTTAGGGGCAGACTCGGGGGGCGGGCTAGGGTTAGGGGGCCCGCGAGGCCTAGGGCTAGGGTTAGGGCCCGGTCCCGGGAGGCTCCGGGGGCCGAACCCCCGGCGGGGCCGCGCTCTCCCCGGAGGGCTGAGGTGAGGGCGCCTGCGGGGGAGCCGCTCAGGCTGAGTCTCGGGGCGCCAGGGCCAGACTCTACCCGGGCCGGGCTGGGGTGGGGCCTCCGGAACCCCCCTGTGCAGCTCCGGCCCGGCTTCGCCAACGGCGTGGGGACGGTCCACGTCCCACGCCGAGTCACCCTGCCCCGCTCCCGGGCCCCAGGTGCCTGGCGTTCTCGCCCCCAGCAATGGGGTCCCCATGGGGGCAGAGCCCGGGCTAGGGTTAGGGCCCGCGCCGGGGACGACCCCAGGGCCGAAGCGACGGCGGCGCCGTGATCTCCCTGGAGGGCGGAGGTGAGGGCCCATGCGCGGGGGCGGCTCAGGCGTCGGCTTAGGGGCAGACTCGGGGGGCGGGCTAGGGTTAGGGGGCCCGCGAGGCCTAGGGCTAGGGTTAGGGCCCGGTCCCGGGAGGCTCCGGGGGCCGAACCCCCGGCGGGGCCGCGCTCTCCCCGGAGGGCTGAGGTGAGGGCGCCTGCGGGGGAGCCGCTCAGGCTGAGTCTCGGGGCGCCAGGGGCCAGCCTCCTCCCCGGGCCGGGCTGGGGTGGGGCCTCCGGAACCCCCCTGTGCAGCTCCGGCCCGGCTTCGCCAACGGCGTGGGGACGGTCCACGTCCCACGCCGAGTCACCCTGCCCCGCTCCCGGGCCCCAGGTGCCTGGCGTTCTCGCCCCCAGCAATGGGGTCCCCATGGGGGCAGAGCCCGGGCTAGGGTTAGGGCCCGCGCCGGGGACGACCCCAGGGCCGAAGCGACGGCGGCGCCGTGATCTCCCTGGAGGGCGGAGGTGAGGGCCCATGCGCGGGGGCGGCTCAGGCGTCGGCTTAGGGGCAGACTCGGGGGGCGGGCTAGGGTTAGGGGGCCCGCGAGGCCTAGGGCTAGGGTTAGGGCCCGGTCCCGGGAGGCTCCGGGGGCCGAACCCCCGGCGGGGCCGCGCTCTCCCCGGAGGGCTGAGGTGAGGGCGCCTGCGGGGGAGCCGCTCAGGCTGAGTCTCGGGGCGCCGGTGCCAGCCTCCTCCCCGGGCCGGGCTGGGGTGGTCTGAGTCTCGGGCGCCAGGGCCAGCCTGCTCCCCGGGCCAGGCTGGGGTGGGGCCTCCGGAACCCCCCTGTGCAGCTCCGGCCCGGCTTCGCCAACGACGTGGGGACGGTCCACGTCCCACGCCGAGTCACCCTGCCCCGCTCCCGGGCCACAGGTGCCTGGCGTTCTCGCCCCCAGCAATGGGGTCCCCATGGGGGCAGAGCCCGGGCTAGGGTTAGGGCCCGTGCCGGGGACGACCCCAGGGCCGAAGCGACGGCGGCGCCGGGATCTCCCTGGAGGGCGGAGGTGAGGGCCCATGCGCGGGGGCGGCTCAGGCGTCGGCTTAGGGGCAGACTCGGGGGGCGGGCTAGGGTTAGGGCCCGCGCCGGGGATGACCCCAGGGCCGAAGCGATGGCGGCGCCGTGATCTCCCTGGAGGGCGGAGGTGTGGGCCCATGCGCGGGGGCGGCTCAGGCGTCGGCTTAGGGGCAGACTCGGGGGGCGGGCTAGGGTTAGGGGGCCCGCGAGGCCTAGGGCTAGGGTTAGGGCCCGGTCCCGGGAGGCTCCGGGGGCCGAATCCCCGGCGGGGCCGCGGTCTCCCCAGAGTGCTGAGGTGAGGGCGCCTGCGGGGGAGCCGCTCAGGCTGAGTCTCGGGGCGCCAGGGCCAGACTCCTCCCCGGGCCGGGCTGGGGTGGGCTGAGTCTCGGGGCGCCAGGGCCAGCCTCCTCCCCGGGCCGGGCTGGGGTGGGGCCTCCGGAACCCCCCTGTGCAGCTCCGGCCCGGCTTCGCCAACGGCATGGGGACGGTCCACGTCCCACGCCGAGTCACCCTGCCCCGCTCCCGGGCCCTAGGTGCCTGGTGTTCTTGCCCCCAGCAATGGGGTCCCCATGGGGGCAGAGCCCGGGCTAGGGTTAGGGCCCGGGCCGGGGACGACCCCAGGGCCGAAGCGATGGCGGTGCCGTGATCTCCCTGGAGGGCGGAGGTGAGGGCCCATGCGCGGGGGTGGCTCAGGCGTCGGCTTAAGGGCAGACTCGGGGGGCGGGCTAGGGTTACGGGGCCCTCGAGGCCTAGGGCTAGGTTTAGGGCCCGGTCCCGGGAGGCTCCGGGGGCCGAACCCCCGGCGGGGCCTTGCTCTCCCCGGAGGGCTGAGGTGAGGGCGCCTGCGCGGGAGCCGCTCACGCTGAGTCTCGGTGCGCCAGGTTCAGCCTCCTCCCCGGACCGGGCTGGGTTGGGGCCTCCGGAACCCCCCTGTGCATGTCCCGCACGGCTTCGCCAACGGCGTGGGGAAGGTCCACGTCCCACGCCGAGTCACCCTGCCCCGCTCCCGGGACCCAGGTGCCTGGCGTTCTCGCCCCCAGCAATGGGGTCCCCATGGGGGCAGAGCCCGTGCTAGGGTTAGGGCCCGTGCCGGGGACGACCCCGGGGCCGAAGCGATGGCGGCGCCGTGATCTCCCTGGAGGGCGGAGGTGAGGGCCCATGCGCGGAGGCGGCTCAGGCGTCAGCTTAGGGGCAGAATCGGGGGCGGGCTAGGGTTAGGGCCCGCGCCGGGGATGACCCCAGGGCCGAAGCGAGGGCGGCGCCATGATCTCCCTGGAGGGCGGAGGTGTGGGCCCATGCGCGGGGGCGGCTCAGACGTCGGCTTAGGGGCAGAATCGGGGGCGAGCTAGGGTTAGGGGGCCCGCGAGGCCTAGGGCTAGGTTTAGGGCCCGGTCCCGGGAGGCTCCGGGGGCCGAACCCCCGGCGGGGCCGCGCTCTCCCGGAGGGCTGAGGTGAGGGCGCCTGCGGGGGAGCCGCTCAGGCTGAGTTTCGGGGCGCCAGGGCCAGCCTCCTCCCCGGGCCGGGCTGGGGTGGGGCCTCCGGAACCCCCCTGTGCAGCTCCGGCCCGGCTTCGCCAACGGCGTGGGGACGGTCCACGTCCCACGCCGGGTCACCCTGCCCCGCTCCCGGGCCCCAGGTGCCTGGCGTTCTCGCCCCAGCAATGGGGTCCCCATGGGGGCAGAGCCCGGGCTAGGGTTAGGGCCCGCGCCGGGGACGACCCCAGGGCCGAAGCGACGGCGGCGCCGTGATCTCCCTGGAGGGCGGAGGTGAGGGCCCATGCGCGGGGGCGGCTCAGGCGTCGGCTTAGGGGCAGACTCGGGGGGCGGGCTAGGGTTAGGGGGCCCGCGAGGCCTAGGGCTAGGGTTAGGGCCCGGTCCCGGGAGGCTCCGGGGGCCGAACCCCCGGCGGGGCCGCGCTCTCCCCGGAGGGCTGAGGTGAGGGCGCCTGCGGGGGAGCCGCTCAGGCTGAGTCTCGGGGCGCCAGGGCCAGCCTCCTTCCCGGGCCGGGCTGGGGTGGGGCCTCCGGAACCCCCCTGTGCAGCTCCGGCCCGGCTTCGCCAACGGCGTGGGGACGGTCCACGTCCCACGCCGAGTCACCCTGCCCCGCTCCCGGGCCCCAGGTGCCTGGCGTTCTCGCCCCCAGCAATGGGGTCCCCATGGGGGCAGAGCCCGGGCTAGGGTTAGGGCCCGCGCCGGGGACGACCCCAGGGCCGAAGCGACGGCGGCGCCGTGATCTCCCTGGAGGGCGGAGGTGAGGGCCCATGCGCGGGGGCGGCTCAGGCGTCGGCTTAGGGGCAGACTCGGGGGCGGGCTAGGGTTAGGGGGCCCGCGAGGCCTAGGGCTAGGGTTAGGGCCCGGTCCCGGGAGGCTCCGGGGGCCGAACCCCCGGCGGGGCCGCGCTCTCCCCGGAGGGCTGAGGTGAGGGCGCCTGCGGGGGAGCCGCTCAGGCTGAGTCTCGGGGCGCCAGGGCCAGCCTCCTCCCCGGGCCGGGCTGGGGTGGGGCCTCCGGAACCCCCCTGTGCAGCTCCGGCCCGGCTTCGCCAACGGCGTGGGGACGGTCCACGTCCCACGCCGAGTCACCCTGCCCCGCTCCCGGGCCCCAGGTGCCTGGCGTTCTCGCCCCCAGCAATGGGGTCCCCATGGGGGCAGAGCCCGGGCTAGGGTTAGGGCCCGCGCCGGGGACGACCCCAGGGCCGAAGCGACGGCGGCGCCGTGATCTCCCTGGAGGGCGGAGGTGAGGGCCCATGCGCGGGGGCGGCTCAGGCGTCGGCTTAGGGGCAGACTCGGGGGGCGGGCTAGGGTTAGGGGGCCCGCGAGGCCTAGGGCTAGGGTTAGGGCCCGGTCCCGGGAGGCTCCGGGGGCCGAACCCCCGGCGGGGCCGCGCTCTCCCCGGAGGGCTGAGGTGAGGGCGCCTGCGGGGGAGCCGCTCAGGCTGAGTCTCGGGGCGCCAGGGCCAGCCTCCTCCCGGGCCGGGCTGGGGTGGGGCCTCCGGAACCCCCCTGTGCAGCTCCGGCCCGGCTTCGCCAACGGCGTGGGGACGGTCCACGTCCCACGCCGAGTCACCCTGCCCCGCTCCCGGGCCCCAGGTGCCTGGCGTTCTCGCCCCCAGCAATGGGGTCCCCATGGGGGCAGAGCCCGGGCTAGGGTTAGGGCCCGCGCCGGGGACGACCCCAGGGCCGAAGCGACGGCGGCGCCGTGATCTCCCTGGAGGGCGGAGGTGAGGGCCCATGCGCGGGGGCGGCTCAGGCGTCGGCTTAGGGGCAGACTCGGGGGGCGGGCTAGGGTTAGGGGGCCCGCGAGGCCTAGGGCTAGGGTTAGGGCCCGGTCCCGGGAGGCTCCGGGGGCCGAACCCCCGGCGGGGCCGCGCTCTCCCCGGAGGGCCGAGGTGAGGGCGCCTGCGGGGGAGCCGCTCAGGCTGAGTCTCGGGGCGCCAGGGCCAGCCTCCTGCCCGGGCCGGGCTGGGGTGGGGCCTCCGGAACCCCCCTGTGCAGCTCCGGCCCGGCTTCGCCAACGGCGTGGGGACGGTCCACGTCCCACGCCGAGTCACCCTGCCCCGCTCCCGGGCCCCAGGTGCCTGGCGTTCTCGCCCCCAGCAATGGGGTCCCCATGGGGGCAGAGCCCGGGCTAGGGTTAGGGCCCGCGCCGGGGACGACCCCAGGGCCGAAGCGACGGCGGCGCCGTGATCTCCCTGGAGGGCGGAGGTGAGGGCCCATGCGCGGGGGCGGCTCAGGCGTCGGCTTAGGGGCAGACTCGGGGGGCGGGCTAGGGTTAGGGGGCCCGCGAGGCCTAGGGCTAGGGTTAGGGCCCGGTCCCGGGAGGCTCCGGGGGCCGAACCCCCGGCGGGGCCGCGCTCTCCCCGGAGGGCTGAGGTGAGGGCGCCTGCGGGGGAGCCGCTCAGGCTGAGTCTCGGGGCGCCAGGGCCAGCCTCCTCCCCGGGCCGGGCTGGGGTGGGGCCTCCGGAACCCCCCTGTGCAGCTCCGGCCCGGCTTCGCCAACGGCGTGGGGACGGTCCACGTCCCACGCCGAGTCACCCTGCCCCGCTCCCGGGCCCCAGGTGCCTGGCGTTCTCGCCCCCAGCAATGGGGTCCCCATGGGGGCAGAGCCCGGGCTAGGGTTAGGGCCCGCGCCGGGGACGACCCCAGGGCCGAAGCGACGGCGGCGCCGTGATCTCCCTGGAGGGCGGAGGTGAGGGCCCATGCGCGGGGGCGGCTCAGGCGTCGGCTTAGGGGCAGACTCGGGGGGCGGGCTAGGGTTAGGGGGCCCGCGAGGCCTAGGGCTAGGGTTAGGGCCCGGTCCCGGGAGGCTCCGGGGGCCGAACCCCCGGCGGGGCCGCGCTCTCCCCGGAGGGCTGAGGTGAGGGCGCCTGCGGGGGAGCCGCTCAGGCTGAGTCTCGGGGCGCCAGGGCCAGCCTCCTCCCCGGGCCGGGCTGGGGTGGGGCCTCCGGAACCCCCCTGTGCAGCTCCGGCCCGGCTTCGCCAACGGCGTGGGGACGGTCCACGTCCCACGCCGAGTCACCCTGCCCCGCTCCCGGGCCCCAGGTGCCTGGCGTTCTCGCCCCCAGCAATGGGGTCCCCATGGGGGCAGAGCCCGGGCTAGGGTTAGGGCCCGCGCCGGGGACGACCCCAGGGCCGAAGCGACGGCGGCGCCGTGATCTCCCTGGAGGGCGGAGGTGAGGGCCCATGCGCGGGGGCGGCTCAGGCGTCGGCTTAGGGGCAGACTCGGGGGGCGGGCTAGGGTTAGGGGGCCCGCGAGGCCTAGGGCTAGGGTTAGGGCCCGGTCCCGGGAGGCTCCGGGGGCCGAACCCCCGGCGGGGCCGCGCTCTCCCCGGAGGGCCGAGGTGAGGGCGCCTGCGGGGGAGCCGCTCAGGCTGAGTCTCGGGGCGCCAGGGCCAGCCTCCTCCCCGGGCCGGGCTGGGGTGGGGCCTCCGGAACCCCCCTGTGCAGCTCCGGCCCGGCTTCGCCAACGGCGTGGGGACGGTCCACGTCCCACGCCGAGTCACCCTGCCCCGCTCCCGGGCCCCAGGTGCCTGGCGTTCTCGCCCCCAGCAATGGGGTCCCCATGGGGGCAGAGCCCGGGCTAGGGTTAGGGCCCGCGCCGGGGACGACCCCAGGGCCGAAGCGTAGGCCGCGCGCCGGGGGAAGACCCAGGGCCGAAGCGAGGCGGCGCCGTGAACTCCCTGGATGGCGGAGTGAGGGCCCATGCGCGGGGGCGGCTCAGGCGTAGGCTTAGGGGCAGACTCGGGGGTCGGGCTAGGGTTAGGGGGCCCGCGAGGCTAGGGCTAGGGTAGGGCCCGGTCCCGGGAGGCTCCGGGGGCCGAACACCCGGCGGGGCAGCTGCTCTCCACGGAGGGCTGAGGTGAGGGCGCCTGCGGTGGGAGCCGCTCAGGCTGAGTCTCAGGGCGCCAGGGCCAGCCTCCTCCCGGGCCGGGCTGGGGTGGGCTGAGTCTCGGGGCGCCAGGGCCAGCCTCCTCCCGGGCGGACTGGGGTGGGGTCCTCCGGACCCCCCTGTGCAGCTCCGGCCCGGCTTCGCCAACGGCGTGGGGACGGTCCACGTCCCACGCCGAGTCACCCTGCCCCGCTCCCGGGCCCCAGGTGCCTGGCGTTCTCGCCCCCAGCAATGGGGTCCCCATGGGGGCAGAGCCCGGGCTAGGGTTAGGGCCCGCGCCGGGGACGACCCCAGGGCCGAAGCGACGGCGGCGCCGTGATCTCCCTGGAGGGCGGAGGTGAGGGCCCATGCGCGGGGGCGGCTCAGGCGTCGGCTTAGGGGCAGACTCGGGGGGCGGGCTAGGGTTAGGGGGCCCGCGAGGCCTAGGGCTAGGGTTAGGGCCCGGTCCCGGGAGGCTCCGGGGGCCGAACCCCCGGCGGGGCCGCGCTCTCCCCGGAGGGCGAGGTGAGGGCGCCTGCGGGGGAGCCGCTCAGGCTGAGTCTCGGGGCGCCAGGGCCAGCCTCCTCCCGGGCCGGGCTGGGGTGGGGCCTCCGGAACCCCCCTGTGCAGCTCCGGCCCGGCTTCGCCAACGGCGTGGGGACGGTCCACGTCCCACGCCGAGTCACCCTGCCCCGCTCCCGGGCCCCAGGTGCCTGGCGTTCTCGCCCCCAGCAATGGGGTCCCCATGGGGGCAGAGCCCGGGCTAGGGTTAGGGCCCGCGCCGGGGACGACCCCAGGGCCGAAGCGACGGCGGCGCCGTGATCTCCCTGGAGGGCGGAGGTGAGGGCCCATGCGCGGGGGCGGCTCAGGCGTCGGCTTAGGGGCAGACTCGGGGGGCGGGCTAGGGTTAGGGGGCCCGCGAGGCCTAGGGCTAGGGTTAGGGCCCGGTCCCGGGAGGCTCCGGGGGCCGAACCCCCGGCGGGGCCGCGCTCTCCCCGGAGGGCTGAGGTGAGGGCGCCTGCGGGGGAGCCGCTCAGGCTGAGTCTCGGGGGCCAGGGCCAGCCTCTTCCCGGGCCGGGCTGGGGTGGGGCCTCCGGAACCCCCCTGTGCAGCTCCGGCCCGGCTTCGCCAACGGCGTGGGGACGGTCCACGTCCCACGCCGAGTCACCCTGCCCCGCTCCCGGGCCCCAGGTGCCTGGCGTTCTCGCCCCCAGCAATGGGGTCCCCATGGGGGCAGAGCCCGGGCTAGGGTTAGGGCCCGCGCCGGGGACGTCCCCAGGGCCGAAGCGACGGCGGCGCCGTGATCTCCCTGGAGGGCGGAGGTGAGGGCCCATGCGCGGGGGCGGCTCAGGCGTCGGCTTAGGGGCAGACTCGGGGGGCGGGCTAGGGTTAGGGGGCCCGCGAGGCCTAGGGCTAGGGTTAGGGCCCGGTCCCGGGAGGCTCCGGGGGCCGAACCCCCGGCGGGGCCGCGCTCTCCCCGGAGGGCTGAGGTGAGGGCGCCTGCGGGGGAGCCGCTCAGGCTGAGTCTCGGGGCGCCAGGGCCAGCCTCCTCCCCGGGCCGGGCTGGGGTGGGGCCTCCGGAACCCCCCTGTGCAGCTCCGGCCCGGCTTCGCCAACGGCGTGGGGACGGTCCACGTCCCACGCCGCGTCACCCTGCCCCGCTCCCGGGCCCCAGGTGCCTGGCGTTCTCGCCCCCAGCAATGGGGTCCCCATGGGGGCAGAGCCCGGGCTAGGGTTAGGGCCCGCGCCGGGACGTCCCCAGGGCCGAAGCGACGGCGGCGCCGTGATCTCCCTGGAGGGCGGAGGTGAGGGCCCATGCGCGGGGGCGGCTCAGGCGTCGGCTTAGGGGCAGACTCGGGGGGCGGGCTAGGGTTAGGGGGCCCGCGAGGCCTAGGGCTAGTGTTAGGGCCCGGTGCCGGGAGGCTCCGGGGGCCGAACCCCCGGCGGGTCCGCGCTCTCCCCGGAGGGCTGAGGTAAGGGCGCCTGCGGGGGAGCCGCTCAGGCTGAGTCTCGGGGGGCCAGGGCCAGCCTCTTCCCCGGGCCGGGCTGGGGTTGGGCCTCCGAAACCCCCCTGTGCAGCTCCCGCCCGGCTTCGCCAACGGCGTGGGGACGGTCCACGTCCCACACCGAGTCACCCTGCCCCGCTCCTGGGCCCCAAGTGCCTGGCGTTCTCGCCCCCAGCAATGGGGTCCCCATGGGGGCAGAGCCCGGGCTAGGGATAGGGCACTCGCCGCGGAGGTCCCCAGGGCAGAAGCGAAGGCGGCGCCTTGATCTCCCTGGAGGGCGGAGGTGAGGGCCCGTGCGCGGGGGCGGCTCAGGCGTCGGCTTAGGGGCAGACTCGGGGGGCGGGCTAGGGTTAGGGGACCGTGAGCCTAGGGCTAGGGTTAGGGCCCGGTCCCGGGAGGCTCCGGGGGCCGAACCCCCGGCGGGGCCGCGCTCTCCCCGGAGGGCTGAGGTGAGGGCGCCTGCGGGGGAGCCGCTCAGGCTGAGTCTCGGGGCGCCAGGGCCAGCCTCCTCCCCGGGCCGGGCTGGGGTGGGGCCTCCGGAACCCCCCTGTGCAGCTCCGGCCCGGCTTCGCCAACGGCGTGGGGACGGTCCACGTCCCACGCCGAGTCACCCTGCCCCGCTCCCGGGCCCCAGGTGCCTGGCGTTCTCGCCCCCAGCAATGGGGTCCCCATGGGGGCAGAGCCCGGGCTAGGGTTAGGGCCCGCGCCGCGGACGTCCCCAGGGCCGAAGCGAAGGCGGCGCCGTGATCTCCCTGGAGGGCGGAGGTGAGGGCCATGCGCGGGGGCGGCTCAGGCGTCGGCTTAGGGCAGACTCGGGGGGCGGGCTAGGGTTAGGGGGCCCGCGAGGCCTAGGGCTAGGGTTAGGGCCCGGTCCCGGGAGGCTCCAGGGGGCCGAACCCCCGGCGGGGCCGCGCTCTCCCCGGAGGGCTGAGGTGAGGGCGCCTGCGGGGGAGCCGCTCAGGCTGAGTCTCGGGGCGCCAGGGCCAGCCTCCTTCCCCGGGCCGGGCTGGGGTGGGGCCTCCGGAACCCCCCAGTGCAGCTCCGGCCCGGCTTCGCCAACGGCGTGGGGACGGTCCACGTCCCACGCCGAGTCACCCTGCCCCGCTCCCGGGCCCCAGGTGCCTGGCGTTCTCGCCCCCAGCAATGGGGTCCCCATGGGGCAGAGCCCGGGCTAGGGTTAGGGCCCGCGCAGGGGACGACCCCAGGGCCGAAGCGACTGCGGCGCCGTGATCTCCCTGGAGGGCGGAGGTGAGGGCCCATGCGCGGGGCGGCTCAGGCGTCGGCTTAGGGGAAGACTCGGGGGGCGGTCTAGGGTTAGGGGGCCCGAGAGGCCTAGGGCTAGGGTTAGGGCCCGGTGTCGGGAGGCTCCGGGGTTCGAACCCCCGGCGGGGCCGCGCTCTCCCCGGAGGGCTGAGGTGAGGGCGCCTGCGGGGGAGCCGCTCAGGCTGAGTCTCGGGGCGCCAGGGCCAGCCTCCTCCCCGGGCCGGGCTTGGGGCGGTCCTCCGGAACCCCCCTGTGCAGCTCCGGCCCGGCTTCGCCAACGGCGTGGGGACGGTCCACGTCCCACGCCGAGTCACCCTGCCCCGCTCCCGGGCCCCAGGTGCCTGGCGTTCTCGCCCCCAGCGATGGGGTCCCCATGGAGGGAGAGCCCGGGCTATGGTTAGGGCCGGCGCCGGGGATGTCTCCAGGGCGGAAGCGATGGCGGCGCTGTGATCTCGCTAGAGGGCGCAGGTGAGGGCCCATTCGCGGGGGCGTCTCAGGCGTAGGCTTAGGGGCAGATTTGGGGGGAGGTCTAGGGTTAGGGGGCCCGTCAGGCCTAGGAGTAGTGTTAGCGTCCGGTCCCGCGAGGCTCCGGGGTCCGAACCCCCAGCGGAGCCGCGCTCTCCCCGGAGGGCTGAGGTGAGGGTGCCTGTTTGGGAGCCGCTCAGGCTGAGTCTCGGGGTGCCAGGGCCAGCCTCCTCCCCGGGCCGGGCTGGGGTGGGGCCTCCGGAACCCCCCTGTGGAGCTCCAGCCCGGCTTCGCTAATGGCGTGGGGACGGTCCACGTCCCACTCCGAGTCACCCTGCCCCTCTTTCGGGCCCCAGGTGCCTGGGGTTCTCACCCCCAGCGATGGGGTCCCCATGGGGGGGAGCCTGGGCTTGGGTTAGGGCCCGTGCCGGGGAGGTCTCCAGGGCCGAAGCGATGGCGGCGCCGTGATCTCCCTGGAGGGCGCAGGTGAGCGCCCATGCGCGTGGGCGGATTTACTCTTTTTGATATAAAAATCTGTGAGTTTTGTCAAATGCATAGAGGCAGTTATCCATCATTAAAGTAGTTTATGTGAAGGTTCGAACCTCAACCCCATAATATCTTTATCATCTCTTTAATTTTCCATAATGTCATATAAACGCGTTTATGCTGTATGTAATCTCTTCAGACTCACTTTTTTTCTCTTAGCAAAACCCATTTAAAATTTTTGCATGCCTTTGCATAGCTTGGTCATTCATTCTTTTGTATTATATAATAATATTGCTTTACATGTACAGGTGAGTACAAATAATTTTCTCTCTACTCTTCTACATTCTGGGCTGAGACCCCTCTCCCACCAAATAAAAGATTAACAGGAGAAAAGGAAACAAAATTTGATAGTAAGTATAGATTGTGTGTACATGGGTATATCTAGGAAAATGGAATAACTGTCTCCTAAATGGCTAAAGCCATCATTTCTTTAATTGTTAAATTAAAAAGAAATTTAATGTTTATTTTTGAGAAAGAGAGAGACAGAATGTGAGTGGGGGAGGGGGAGGAGAGAGGGAGGCACGGAAGGGAAGCAGGCCCTAGGTTCTGAGCTGTCAGCACAGAGCCTGAAGCAGTGCTCAAACTCACAGACCATGAGGTCATGACTTGAGCTGAAGCCCGACGCTTAACCAACTGAGCCAACCAGGCACCCCATCAAGCCATCATTTTAAATATCTTCAGGTAAAAGCAAAAGGAAAGTTCTTGGGTGGTGGGAAAGCCAGTTAAGGGACATTACCAGGCCAAGCACAGTAAATGAGGGATGGTTGTTATGCAGATTTAAGTCTGGGCTTTCTCTTTTGATAAGAATTTCTTAAGATTTAGTCATTCGGTTCCTGGTAGAGAGAGACATCCTTACAAATGGAGCTTTCCCTTTTAAGTGTAAGTTTCACTTAGAAACTTAGAAAGGGCAACTTCTACCCGGTTCTCAGAGATTCTCCTGTGTCTGTTACTTAAAATTCATCACCCCAAGTAATCCTTGTTCCAAATAGGCATATCTTGGGGTGGCCTATTCCGTTTCCTTCACACAGAGACACCTGTTTGCTTATAGATTCATCTCCTTAAGGATAGCTACTGATTTCTTCAAATTTGTAACCATTATGAATACAGCTGCTGTGCATAACCACTTGCTAGTTTTTGTATGGAAATAGTTTTTCAAAGCAGTCGTCTAAATACCAGAAGCACAATTGTTGGGTGCTAAGGTGGGACCTATAAGCCTTGGGAAAAACTGCCAAACCGTCTTCCAATGTGGTGATATTGGTAGGGAAAGATAGGATTCAGTAGGCAGAAAGGGAGAGGGACAAGGCCTTGAAGGTCCCTGGGTGGGGAAAAACACATTATTTTCAAACAGTTTTTCTGTGACCTCGAGTAAACTCCCTCAGGCATAAATTTCCTCTTAAGAGTGTAACAGAAGGGCATCTGGGTGGCTCAGTTGACTAAATGGTGGGTTCTTGGTTTCAGCTCAGGTCATGATCTCTAGGTCTGTGGGTTCAAGCTCCACCTTGGGCTCCATGCAGATGGTGTGGAGCCTGCTTGGGATTTTTTTCTCTGTCCCTCTCTCTCTCTGCCTCTTCCCTGCTCTCTCTCTCTCTTTCTCTCAAAATAAATAAAGTTTAAAAATTTAAAAAAGAATGTAACAAATTCCAAAATGTGGATCTCAGTCCTTTAAGCCCAGGTGGTGATCTCAGGATTCCTGAGTTAAGCCCCAAGTCCGGCCCTACACAGCACGGAGCCCGCTTCAGATCCTCTGCCTCCCACTCTTTCTTCCCCTCCCACACACCCACTCTCTTTCTCAAAAATAAATAAATATTAAAATTTTTTTCTTTTGTTTCCCAAAATGAATTGGAGCTGTAGAGGGGTTGGTGTTGCCACGGAACTGAGTGCACCGCATCCTGCACTGCCTCCACCGCCGCATGGGGCGCCCAAGCCCGGCTCCATGACTCACACCGGGCATGCGCATTCTGCTGGCGTAGTCAGCCTGCGTTCCCAGGAGCTCCGCCTCCTCAGGAGCCACTGAAGAGGCTTTGGGAGGACGTGAGGGCGTGCTCACGCTGACAGAAATTTCGTCTTCCTTAGGACCCCATGTGGAAACTTGGGGGTACTGAGACCACGTCCACAGGGGCAGGAACCGGGCCTCCTCAGGACCTGCTGTGGAGGATACAGGAGGACAGGGGAACGCGTCCACGCTGAGGGGAGCATGGTCTCCTCAGGACGTGCTGTGGAGGATTCAGGAAATGGGGCCCCGTCCACGCCGACAAGAACCTGGTCTCCTCCGGACCCGCTGTGGGGACTTTGGGGGGACGTGGGACCACGTCCACACAGACAAGAACCCGGTCTCCTCAGGAACCGCCGAGGGAGGAGCAGGTGAGGAGAAAGCGAGACCGGGAGAGGAGGAGTTTCCGGAGGGGGACCGCTGAGGGAGTCGGTGTTAACGGGACCCGGGGGATGGGGGGAGGATGGTCCCGGGGCGACTTAGGGCACGGTGACGCGGGGTCCCGTGCGGGGCTGTGCACGCGGCCCTCGGGTCTTCCCTCTCTGGGCTCCGGAGCCTCGGGGCCGCGCATCCATGCTTCTGCTCTGCTCCGACTCGGTTCCCGACGCTTCCTCCTGTGGTTCGGTCCCGAGCAGATGCCTGGGTGGTGTTCGCGCTCTCGCCCTGCAGGGTTCCTTCCGCCTCCGCTCGCGGGTCAGGGTGTCTGTTGCGTGTCTGTTGCGTGTCTGTGATGGCCGCGTTTTGGGGAGCTTAGTGCCGATGGTCCCGGACCTGCAGATCACTCCCGAGAGGACAGACGTTGTCACAAGATTGATTTCTCCACGTCCAGGAGCACAGAGTAGTTTCCCATCCATATGCGTCTTCCTCCATTTCTGTTGCCAGTGTCCTGTCCTCAGAGAGCAGGTCTGTCACCTCCTTGCTTAGATTTCTCCCGGGTACTTGGTTCCTTCTGAGGCAGTTGTCAATGGGACCATCTCGTCATTTCTCTTTCCGATGGGTGGTCATGTGTAGATATGCGCGTGGTGTTTGTGTATCGATTTCTTATCCTCCGAGTGTACGTATTTATTAGTTCTATTTCCTTTAAAAATAACAACTCCAGTTTCTACCAGCAAAACAATGGGTTTAATTGGGAAGAAGAGAGTATTCCTCCTCCTGTGTCTGGCGGATTTCACTCAGCATAATGACTGTGGGCTTCAGGCCATGTCGACGCGGGTGTCAGAGTTCCCCCCTCTGTGAGGCCGAGTCCTGTTCCGTCGTGTATAGACCCCATTTTATTTACTTATTCTTCCGTCGATGGTCACTTGGGCTGCTTCCATCTTTTGGCTGTTGTGAAGAAGCTGCTACGAATACCGGCACGTGAATGTCTGCTCAAGGCTCTGCTTCCAATTTCTGTGTATGTTTGTGGAGGTGGAGTTCTGTGGGAACTTTCTGAGGGACCGCTCTACTGTTCTCTACAGCCGCCCCGTTTTACTTTATTCCTTTAGATGACAGAGTTATACTGCTGTTCGTGGGTCGGCCCCAGTTTGTCTATCCATTCACCAGCTGAGGGGCATCTGCATAGTTTCTATGCAAATTCGGCTATTGTGAACAGAGCTGCTGTGTGTGTTTGCGTATGTGCTCTGTTTTTAAACAACCGTTTGAATTTTTCGGGATATGCATCTAGGAATAGAATTGTTGAGCCATGTGGTAATCTATGTTTTTATCTTTTTGAGGAAATGCCAAACCATTTTACACATAGGCTCCACCATTTTCCCTTTCCACAAGCAACCGTTTAAAGGTTCTAATTTCTCAACATCTTTGCCAACATTTGTTATTTCGTAGTTTTCTTGATTATAGCAATTTTCGTGAATGTAAAAGGGTATCTAACTGTGGTTTAAATCTTCATTTCCATAAGGACTAATGATGTTTAACGTCTTTTCATGTCTATTCACCATTCGTATGATCTCCCAGCGGAAAGGTATATCCAAGTCCTTTGTCCATTTAAAAAGAATTGTTGTTTTTGTTGTTGCTGACTTGTACAAGTTCTTTATGTATTCATCAACAGACTCTTACCAGACAAATAATGTGAAAATATTTTCTTTCATTGTAGGCATTGTCTTTTTACTTTTGGGATAACACCTTTTGATGTACAAAGGTTTTTAATGTTGAGGAAACTAAATTTACCTATATTTCTTAACTCTCATGCATTGGCGTCAGCTCTAAGAGCATGTTAAACTCAATGTTCATGAGGATTTATCTCCATTTGTTTCTTCTAGAGTTTATAAGTTTACCTCTCACATTTAAGCTTTTGATCCACTTTGAGTTAATGTCTGTGGTGTGAAGGTAAGGGTCCAATTTCATTCCTCTGCACATGGATAGCCAGTTGTCTAGCGCCCTTTGAAAAGGGGCTACGGTTGTTGAAAAGACCATTGTTTCCACAATCATGTTGTCCTCCCTTCTCAAATTCAGTTGATCATGAATGAAAGGGTTTATTTCTTGGTTTTCAGTGAAATCCCCTGATCTGTATGTATATTTTAATGACAGTATCACAGTGTTTTATTTACTGTTGCTTTGTTTGAAGATTTGAAATTTGCAAGTATTAGCTTCTACCTTTGATTTTTTTTATTGTTTTGCCTATTTTGTGGTGCCTTGATTTTCCATGTGACTGTTAGGATTAGCTTGTGCATTTCTTCCCAGAGACCTTTGTGAATTTTCCTGAGAATCACACTGACTCTCCATGTTGCATTGTGTACTATCGCCATTTAGCAGTGGTACATCTTTTCATCACCATGAGGTGTCTTCACGTTTATTTAGATGTTCTTTAATTTTTTTCACCTATTCCCAAGTATTTTAATAATGTAATGTTACCTAAAATGGAATTGTTTTTTTAACTCCTCTTGGTAAGATTCATTGCTAGTGTATTACAAATAAGTGTGATTTTTATGCATCAGTATTTTATCCCATAACTTTCCTGAAGTAGTTGACTAGCTCTGATCATTTTTGTTGATTCTTAGGAAGTTCTATATACAGGATGATGTCATCTCTGGTTTCTAAATATATGTAGTTCTACATTTTCCTTTCACATGCGGGTGCCTTTTTTCTTTCCTGATTGCTCTGGGTAGAACTTTCAGGATAATATTGAGTAATGAGTGAAAAGCCAGCATCTTGGCCTCGTTCCCAGAATCAGAGGAAATCTTACAGTCTTCAAAATTGACAGTGATGTTTGCTATAAGTGTATTAAACAAATTACCCCTTATTCCTTCTTTCTTGGGTCTTTATATCATGAATTAGCATTGGGTTTTTAGAGCCTGTTTTTATCAATTAATATAATCACATATTTTCATTAAAAAATTCTTGTGGTGCATAACATTGCTTGATTTTAGTGTGTTGAATAACTCTTGAATATTTGGGGTAGACTTGCTTATGGTACACAATATTTTATGTGCTCTTGGTTTCCTATTGCTAATATTCTGTGGGGGATTCTTACGTCTGTATTTAAGGGGATACACAAAAGTTTTTTTCTGATTTTGTGATGTATTGATGTGATATGACTGGGAAAGGTGTTACGGTTTAAAGAACTATGACAGGAATCTGAATAAGGCATGGGGAGAGGATGGGGAAGGGTAAGGATTACAGTTATATTCAGGGTTAAGGAGAAAGTTAAAGTTAGGTTTAAGTGTCAGAATCAAGGTCAGCATGAGGGGAGTAGAGTGAGAGTCAAGGTGGAAGTCAAGGTATATGGTCAGGGTCCAGGGTAAGGATCGGAGATAGGGTCAGGGACAGGTTTTAGGGTTTAAGGTAAGGGTCAGGGTTACAGATGAAGGAAAACAGGAAGAGGATAGGAGTCACTGATGGGTCAGGATTAACGTCAGGATTAGGGTCAGAATCAGAGTTTAAAATTCAGGGTTAGGGGTTATACTTAGGGGTTAGGTTTAGGATTAGGGGTTAGGGGTTGAGGTTAGGGAGCTAGGATAGGAGGTTAGGGTTTAGGGTTCGGGGTTAGGGGTCTAGGGTCATATGTGACATTCCTCAGGCACTCCTGGCTGCCCGAGAACAAAGGATAGAAACCAAATGGTTAAACCTATAGAGTCTCCTTCACTGTACCAATATCTTAGTAATATTAGAGGAAAAGGCAGTCTTACTAATAACCTAATCTCCAGAAACTCCCTCCTATTTCAAAGAAAATGGTTTGCTAGAGGGAGAAACATCCTTAGATTGACTATAGCTAGGCTTCCATTAATATGTCAATGCTCTTTAATATATAAAAATCCCTTTAAGAAATTTCCTCTAGGGGCGCCTGGGTGGCTCCGACTTCAGCTCAGGTCAAGATCTCATGTGAGTTGGAGCCCCATGTCAGGCTCTGTGCTGACAGCTCAGAACCTGGAGCCTGTTTTGGATTCTGTGCGTGTTTTTTCTCTCTCTGTCCCTCCCCTGCTCACCCTCTGACTCTCTCTCTCTCTCTCTCTCTCTCTCTCTGAGGAAATCAATAAACAGGAAAAAAAATTTTTTAAAGGAAACCTCTCCTTGACTTTACCTCCCCCAACTCCACAGTATGTAAGCAGTCACTCTTCACAACCCCAGTACAGCTCTTTCTGCATATGGATCCTGTCCCCACTCTTTAATAAAATCACCTTTTTGCACCAAAACATCTTCAAGAATTTTTTTTTGGCCATCAGCTCCAAACCCCCACCAGCACCCCAAAACCCCATCATTCAACATAAAGCAGTTGGAGAAATCGCTAAAAATAACAAAATCTGTGACTCCAGGGGACACGCTAAATTGTCCTCCGTGCTTGGCACGACAGGTTTCCCCAGGGTCACAGATGCCCCTGCACTTCCAAGTGCACCTGCCTGTGGGGATGTCACCTCCATGCTGGAAGGGAGCCCCCACAAGGGAGCCAGGATGCTGCCCACCCACTGTCATTGCAGAGCTCAGGTGTGTCGTAGGAATTCGCAGTGAGGCACCAACAGCATAAGCTCAAGGATTATATTTAAAAACTGAAGCAACAAGTCAGTGATCCTTGGAAAGTGGCCGTTTGTTTTAAGTATGAATAATTGACCTGGTCTTCTCCCACATTGCCGCAGTAAAGGCATTCTAGAACTCTTGGCTCACACTACCCTCTCTGGTATGAATTAGGCCGGCATGCCTCAAGCCATTTGCCTTACACACAGGAAGGCACCCGGGTGTCTAGGGAGGTGGATTCTAAGAGCGAAGGTAACACCGGCCCCGCAGCATCATGTGAGATAGAAAAGACTCCCTCCGCAGAGGAAAAAAGGCAACTCTATCTTAAAAAAAGAACTGTCACATCCTCCTGCCTCATTTGTTGTCATTTGGGGCTCCCTGGCCAGGTGGGCATGGGTGTCCCAGGGGGCTCACAGCCTGCAACCCAGGAAGGAGCTCATCCTACCCCCGAGCCTACCCAGAGCAGGAGACAAGTCGGGCTTGGCCACATCACCATCGCAGCTCCCCAGAAGCAAAAATGTGCCTGTTATCAATATAACGACTGTCAACAACGGGTCAAAGCTCTGTGTCCCTTGTGAAATCCGTGACAGTAGTACTTGTCAGATAGTGTGAAGATCTCAACTTTTCATCCAAAGAGAAAAAAGAAACTTTGACTCTCTCAATAAAGGTTTCTGCAGTTGTTTTCACACCAACCCCAGTAAAACTCAGACACACCCAAGGTTCTATACACACACACACACACACACACACACACACACAAATATATATATATTTGTGCCCCCCATGGTGTAAGCAATAGTGTACAGCCTGTGCCCCTGTTGGGAGTACCGAGGACCCTCAGGAAATGCGCCCGTGGGCCGGAGCATCATTGACGTGCTCCCTGTGACCACTTCTTGGAGGAGGGGACTGGGCTGGCCCTGGTTGGGGGGTGAGTCACTACGTGGATATGGGAATAGTACGAGACACTGGCCTGACTCAGGTTCTTGGGGGCCCAGGATCCTGAGGACCTGCTCCAGATGGAGATCTGGCTGAAACAGAGCCCTAGAGATATGTGAGGAAGGTGATGTTCTCAGTCTCCAGCGTTGTTTCTGGTGTTGTCTATATGACCTGTCATAATTGTAACCCACCCAAAATTATGCAAATGTGTGTAAAGTTATGATGCAAACATTTATTTATGTATGTCCTGGGGGAACCACACACATAGGGAGAGATTAGCATTTACATAAGGGAGCTTTGCTTCTCTACCATCCTGTTGTGGGAGACTCTGACCCAGGCGAACAGTTTTATTATTCATGGTGAAAACTTCCCGAAAGACTCATTGAGTCTTCAGTGGAAAACATCCAGACAATTTGGGCACTCGGATTCTGAGGATCCTTCGGCTTGATGTTCCTTGGATCCCTGCCTGTCACCCAGTCCTAACCGAAATCACCTTAACCTGGATGTCTGATTCTCAGCAGATTCTGACTTTGCCACCCCTCAGAGACTCCTACGAAGGTCTGGAACCAGCAGGATGCTCGGCTCTCCTCACCTGTGGGTGCCGGTAGGACATCTGGTTGTCTGGCCCCTGACGCTCGTGTGCGTGCGTTTCAGGGGTGACTGAGCTTATTTCTCTACAAGTTCTAATTTTCTAGTAGATCAATATTACTTTTTAAATCCTAAAACCACGGGGATAAACATTACTAATCACCAAAATATCCTTAATGAAAATAAGTCAAACCACAGAGGCTGAGTTCCAGGAGCCATCAGATAACAGAGATGCAACCCGCCACCTGCAGATGCATCATCTCTGAGCTTGACATCCAGTGCACCATGGCTCTGGCGCTCCCTCCCATGTCCCTGGATCTATGACAGTGTTGAGTCCCAAGTCTTGTGGTCCTTCCCTCCTGTACCCCTGGCCCTAGCAAGCTTGTCTCCTGCAGAGCTCATGCATAATTTCAACCACTGGTTTGCCTTCCCCCTTAACCACACAGGCTCTGCCACCCTCCCAAGCTTGTGTCAGACATCCCACTTTCATGTCTAGGTTAAAATGCATGCACAGGTGGAAGAAATTACCACCTTATGGATTGGGAACACATTCATGGTCTTCTCCGCCATGTGTCCTCAGTAAGGGCGAGTCATCCACATCTGTGGCCGTAGTACACTCTCCCCCTTGTTGTCTAACCCACTCTCCTTGAGGGGTGCACCCTATTTCTTTACACCTCTCTTGACTGATGACTTTGTCTTTGACTCCCAGTGGCAAATTAGTGCTGTGAAGATTGACTTTCTCCTCCAATATGGACCACTCAGTCTACCTCTGCACATTCCTATCTGCCCCACTGGGGGCTGGCCACCATCCCACACTCTGGGCATCTTGTCAAATGTGAGTTCCGAGTTGTCAGGCAGAAGGTGGGCATCCAGACTCCATGGTCCACCACGTTCCCAGTGAGGTGGATGCTGCTGGTGGTTCTGAGACCTCACCTGGAAAGCAAGAGTGCTGTGAACACCTGTTTGCTTCCTTAGCATTCATTAACCACCCCTCTCCTTCCACCAGTGATTAAGGGGGAGGTGAGTCCATCCTCATCTCGAGAAGTGCATCTTGCTTCTCGGCAGATGGGTTGGTCTGCATTCCACCCCATGCTGATGGCCACACTGACTGTTCACAGGTTGACATGGACCTTTGGGGCCCATGACCAAAGGACCATTCTTTCCTCAGATCTAGGAGGTGGAACCCCCATGGGGCCAGGCAATGGGTAAGGTTAGACTTAGGGTTAGTCCTGGGAGGAAATAGAGCAGAACTACCACCAGTCAGTGATATCCCTGAGGCTTGAGTTGAGGGCGTTAGTTAGGGTGTGGGACAGGCTTAGGGTTTGGGATCAGGGGACGGCTGATGGTATGTTCCAGGCTTAGGTTTTGGTACAGGATCCCATTCTGCAGCTCCATTCTGACCCTGGAAATGTCACGGCAAACTCCTAGGTTCTTGCTGAGTAATGCTGGGTCAGTCACCGGCTCCAAATCTATTTTCTCAGACCTAGGAGGTGGGCCCCCTTAGGGCCAGAGCCATGGCTAGGGTTAGTGTTAGGTCCCAGGAGGTGTCACATGCTCAACCACCAGTGCTGCAGTGATCTCCCTGGATGACTGTGTTGAGGGCACATGTTACAGCACAGGTCAGGCTTAGGGTTTGAGTTCAGAGCCTGATGATTGTGTATGCCAGGGTTAGGTTTTGGCTTGATCCACTTCTGCAGCACCATCCTGGCCATGTAAAAGTCATGGCGAACTTCTGGGTTCCTCACTGAATAATTCTTTTCAGGGCATGGTGCCCAAATCTGTTCTTTCCTCAGACCTAGGAGGTGGAGCTCCCTTCCGGCCAAGCTATGGCTAGGGTTAGGATTAGGTCCCAGGAGACAACAGGCTAAATGGCCTGTTGTGCCATGATCTCCCCCCAGAGGGTTGATTTCATGGTATTTTTTAGGGTGTGGGTCAGGCTTAGGCTTTGGGTCCAAGGGCCAGCCAATGGTGTGGGGAGGCTGAGGTTTCAGTTCAGGATCCCCTTGTGCACCTCCATCCCAGCTGTAGAAATGTCATGGCCTTATTCTGGGTTCCTCGCTTGATAATTCTATGCCAGTCATGTGCTCCAAATTCATTGTTTCCTCACATCTGTTAGGTGGGACTCCTTAGAGCTGAGCCTTGGTGTTGCTTATCCCCTGAGAGGGCTGGGCAGGTGGCTTTCCCATTCAGTCCATGGGGCCTCACCCACCCCTGTTGGGAATCATTTTTGGCACTGGTTTCTCCCAAGCTCATCCTCCATAAAGGAATTAAGAGCTGAGAATTCTCTCTCAGTTCGTGTGTGTGCAGGCCTAGAGCCTCCCATGAGCTAGGAGCCAAGTTTCACTGGGTCTCTCTGCAACCTCCTATCTTTGGAGGACTTCTTGTAAAGTTGACCGTATCAGGTTCCTTCTCCTGGTTTAGTCTCTGTGGGCCAGCTTGTTTTCCTGTTTAACACCTTTGGTTCATTTCATTAACTTACTAGCAGTGGCAAATCCAGGGTTTCTACCCAGAGGCCAGGTGCTTTCATAGGCATGGTCTCCCCCTCCCTCCCTGGCAGGAAGTTTCCTGGGAGCCCCATGAAGGCTGCTCTTCCCTGACTGTGGGGCCTGGGGTCTCCGCAAGGGCCCCTGATTGCTGTTATCCCCAGACTCCTCCCAAAATATCACCACCTGTCAGTTTGGTCTCTGAGAATGTTCCTTCATGGTCACTTTCCTGTTGCCGGCATAGCCTGGAGCCCAGAAACAGTGATGTACCCCCCAACCGCCAGTCCTGTTTAAAGAATAGAGAGATTGATTTCAGGATAAATCATTCACACAGTAGCGATGTAGAAGGTATTCCCTTGCTAATCTGACTTTTCAAAGAGAGGGATTTTGTCTGTAAACTTCAGACCCAGAAAATGGACTCTTCTGCCAACATGAGATAATTATTTGTCCTCCCTGAAGCAGAACGCTGTTTCTCTGGAGCCCTGCTAGCAATGTGCCTATACTGGATGTCATGTGCACAGTGAAGCTAGAGGCCCCCAGAGGAGACCGCCGGGAGCCTTGCGAGGACACACAGGACCAGAGGTGGGGCAGTATGGCACTGTGTCCAGAAGGGGCCGGTGGGGCCCTGACCAGAGAAGCCTCTGGGCCTCCCTCCCCTTTACCGTGGTGCAGGGAGCAGAGCTCACAGGCAACTGGGCAGTGTTCTTGCAGAGCGTGGGATGAGGGCATGCAGCATGAGAGAGGTGCTTCAGGAGAAGCTAGGTCTGAAAGCCTCAGTCTCCTCCCTGTGCCTTCACAGAGAGAGAATCAACATTCACTTAGCATTGTGCCCACTGTGAAGAAACATCCCCAAGGAGAGCCGCTTCCACTTCTGCACAGGGCAAGCAGAGTCTCTTGTTTCTCTGTTTCTCAAGGGTGTCCAGGCATCTGGAGACTCTCCCAGGACCGTATTGTGGGATCACCTTGTGCTGGAGTCCAGTTCTGGCTGAATCCAGGAATTTCCAAAGGATGCATGGTCAGCGAAGTGAATGAGAGAGCCACGAGATGTAGTCTGATCACCAAGCAGGCATCTCTGCTCTGCTGGTCTCAGTATCTTTACTTAAAAGCGGTGAATGACATTACACAGTGACAAGGCATTTTTAACAATTTTTCTTAGGTTGGCATATTTGTGAATCCCCCAGACCTAGAAGAAGACAGTCTTATCTTAGATTAGGCAGTAACCATTTTTATAACTTTGTTCCAAGATCACGCATTGATTCTTGAGGTGGAGCAGAGGAAATAACAAGATGTTATTAAGAAGAGAGCAGGGTTGTTGTTATAGCCCTCAGTAAACAGACGGCACATACATTGTTGCCTTAAGACCTATGTTAACCATCTAGAGATAGATTAGGAGTCATTCTATTCATAATCTTTAACCATAATGGAGGAGGTATAACTCACTTGGTAGAGACATAATCTCTAATGCCTCTCTAAATTATTTTCCTTTGTGAGTGAGTGAGCAAGCCTATACCGTAAGGGCCCATGTCTATCTATTCTTTGTACAAATGGCAGTTTCTGTAAAAGTATTTTGTTACTGCCTTTTTATTATAAGGGAGCGTGGGGATGGGAATTGCAAAAGGATTCTGGAATGTTAACCTCAGGAAGGTGCTCAATATTTGTTGTTGATCAGTGAAGGTATGTGTATCTACTTTTGTTTGGCTTCTGTTTGTGCCTTATCTGTAAACAGTGCTGTTAACTTTGGGGCTAAGCTAGCGTCCAGAGAAGCTCCTAAGTCTCTTTACAACTTCTCCTGTCAGTCTGTTGAGCAAATACTGAGAGACGCTTTACAGCCATGTGCTTTGGGGCTTTATGGTGGGGTTGAGGGGATGTTTAACACAATGCAATACCTGCAGAGAAATCTAGTTTCGTTCAAGGAGTCTTGGGGCCTAATGTCTACTAATCTTTAGCCAACTCCTAACTGCTATTCTGGATGATCAATTTGTGTAACCTATCCCCAAGAGGCAACTTTGAGGTTACTTCTGGCCAGGTTACTCTCATTCAGATATTATCCATCAAGGCATCACACTCCAGGTCTCCTTTTTCATATGCCATAAAACCAAAGAGCATTATATCCCTTGAGGCCAATGAGAGCAGTTCAAGAAATCCAGGCTTGAAAGGCTATTAATAGAAGGAGATAATATCGGGATACCACTTTAGTCAGCAGGAGACTTTGCAACATCTGCCTTATCCACACAGGGAGACGTCTCAACCTGTGAGCCCAAGACAGCTTCCAACCACCTTGCTAAGCTCAGAGTTCTCAGGCAGTGCCACCTGCCCTTCCATGCATGCCACGCTGCCTGTGATGGTTGAGATCTGGATCCTGCCCACATCCAGGAAGTTGGAAAATTTTGCAAAGACCAGATTGAGGAGGGTAGCAGCACCACTATGCCATTTGGCCTGGGGACTGTAGACCTCCTCCCACCTCGTCATCTGCATGTTCTGTGGGATGTTGGTGTAGCGGGCATCCTGGCACGGGGTGACACACCCCCAGGACAGTAGAAAGCAGAGTCTGGCTTAGGCTGGGCCCTGACCATGATTCCAGGCAGTGCAGAGCCTTACCCAAGGGGCTCCATGAACCCATCAATCTTTTCCCCTTGGGTACAGGAGGCATTTATTAGTGCACCCCGTCTACCCTCAGTGAGTAGTGAGTCCAAGATGTACACAGATCAGGTGTCTGTGAGACCATGTTTCCTGGCTCACAGATAGCATCTCGTTGCCATGACCTCACTTGGTGGAGAGGTGAGAGAGCTTTGTGGGGTCTCTTTTGTAAGGCCCCCACTCCCATCCATGGAGGATCCATCCCCCTGACCTAACCACCTCCCACAGGCCCCACCTCTGACCACCATCATCTTGGGTGCTGGGATTCTAACATGAGTTTGGCGGGCACAGTGACCATTCAGACCATAGAGGTATTTCATCTCCAGCCTAATGCCCAGCTGTCATACAAAGTGGTCTCCACCTTCCATAGACACTGCCTTTGGAAGTTCCAGATGAACCTATCCTCTGTTCCCTGCAGTCATGTCTCCAAAGCCACAACCTTCCTCGTAGCCTCCATGTTGGGGGTCAAACTGCTGCACTGGCATATATTTCAGGTACAATGTAGGCCAGGTGGTTCATCTGGGCACTCACGGCTGTGCAGGTATGCTGTGACAAGGCACCCCTGTCCTTATGCCTGTGTAATGGAGCCAGTGTGTGCCATTCGCCTTGGGGCTCCTGCTTGGACTTGAGCTCTGGTCCCCACAAACAGGAAAGGCTAATGTGACAAAGAGAGAGTGGACACATGAATGTTTGCACCCCTGGGATCAGGTAATGTGCTCCTTCTGTCTCATCCCTCTGCTTCTCATTGTGCCATTTGAATGTATTTAAAGAACCTTGTGATTCCAGCATACTAATTTAATGGTCGATGAGCCTTTGTGGTCCATGACTTCTGGGATAGATTGTCTGGCAATGCACCTGGAGGAGACAAAGCGGTGACTTCACCACTTCCTTCAGCTGCAGCTCCTCCAAGTGCTCCAGAGGTGTAAGGAGACTTCCTGCCTGCCTTTGAGGGATGGTGCAATTATGCAGGCAACTGGCCCCAGCAAACAAACCCTGTGTTCTTCCACTTCTGTGAGTCAGATGCAAGATCTGGGCCAGCCCAGAGACGACTGTTCCTCCTGGACTTCAACCTCAGGAGATTAAATATCACCTGGTGTGTAGGGTTGTAGCCTCTGTAAGATCAAACGTTTTGGCTAGTAAGAGTCAGGCACAGCCAGTTGCTTACATATGTGCATGTACCATGTGACATGTGTATGGATAACCCAGACATCTAGGAGGCCCTAAAAAGTCACACAGTGTCCAGACAGTCACACCGATGGCATGGCTTTGCATGCAGGTGCAGCCCTCAGGCATGGCCTCATAACTTCTTACTCTCTTCTGTGCTGCCTTGTAAAAAGTTACGCTGCAGGATGGCTGGAACATAGACCATGGAAGGTAGGAGGTGGTTGCTCTTACAGGAGACACATGCTGGCAGCAGTGACATGAGCAAGAGATAGGGGAACTGAGCAGGAGATTCAAGAAATAAAAAAGCCAGTAGATAGGAACAGGCGGTGTCAGGGCTACTTTCTTGGGAATCTCATTCCTTTCTTGTTCAATGAGCCATGTCATGGCCTTGCAGACATGTGTGTCAAAGCCCCAGTGGGACCTGGGAGTGCCCAGGAGTCTCTACTATGTGCTCGTAAGCTATAACTGAAACTTGTGTCCTTCTCACCTCTGAGGAGCAAGGGTATCAATGGTCCCTGCAAATTACATCCTAGGTCTTCCCAGTTGCAAAGAAATGACACTGGGGACCCGGCTTCCCGATGCAGTACTTTCTGACCTCAAGCTCTCTCCTCATTGGCAACCTGGTACACTTTGTAAATAGGGCTCATGTTTGCTACTTCAGATGCATCGAAGTTAATAAGATAAAATAGGGTCCTTTCATACATTAGTTGACATCAAACCCAATTAGATATTTCTGAAAATCCGAGCTGACAGAGAAGGTTGCTCCCACTAGTGAGTTTTCCAGAAAATGAGCCCTGACCCATGGAGCAGCAACTTAAATATTCAGCTTGTAGTGGACACCCTCCTGTAAGTTCCTCTCCCGTGGCTGTGTCAGGTCTCCTGCTGCTGCCAAGTGGCGATCAGCTCCAGGGTTGGCCTCCTCTCTATGACTTTGTACATGGCCTCAGCAAAAGCAGATGGGTTGCTGCCATGGAGGCTGGAACGGGGAACTAACAGCATCTGATCCCAGATATAATTTCTAAGGGGATCCAGTATGCAGAGCAGAGCCACCAGGTACATGGTGCTGATGTAGAGAGATGTCCATGGTTTTGGAACAACCCCCGAACAACTTCCCCCATCCCACCTCCTCCTGCCACCAGCAGATACTGAGAAATTCCATTACCAGGTGAGTGAGGAGCATCAGCCTGGGACGTGGAGGGCAGCAGTTTTCCCCAGCTCTGACCGCTCCCCACTGTGGGCCTATCCATGGCAGCATCAAGACATCTTTGGCCTCAACCACTGTTTCAGGAAAACACTTGAAAAATCGAATCTCAGCATTTATTTCCAAGGTTCCAAGCCACATCTTAGGAAGGAAAGATCAATGACAATGCAAACAGAGCCTCTCAGCCCAGCCCTGGTCTCCAGTCCTAAGGACCAGGGGTCCAGAGGGAAGGAATCCTGGAGTTGGGGGAGACAGTCTCTCTACAGCGTTTCACCCACAGTGGTGTCACTTTTTTGACTTATCCCCCTGCATCCTACAGATATCCAACAGAATATGTGGGCTTTCTGGAAACTTGAAGGCTCTAGTGGGTGGTGGGGGAATTCTGGGCCTGTGGTTTTGAGGAAAGATGCCCCATGGTCAAGACCTAACGCTTGAGTGTTCTGGGAATGGGCCAGCTGTAGGTGTGTTCAGAGGTCCTGGACAATGCTCAGGGTTCTGTGGTCAGTGGTGGGCCTGGGGTCAGTGGGCCCCCTGCAATGCCCCTCCTACACAGAGTGGGACTTTTCTGTCTCTGTAACTCCAGTGACTGGCTGGGGACTGCGCCACTGTAGGCGCTAAGGAGATGTTAAAAATCCAATATTAGAACTAGTCCAGCCCAGTGCCCTGCTCCCCACCCCCCACAATATTCTCCTATCCCCCTTGAGGCCTGCTTGGCACCATGCATCTGGAGGACCAGTGCCTGGGCAGAAGCAGTGCCCATCAGTGGTCAACAAGAATTCCTTGAGTGCCTCAGTGTGAAGTCTGAGGAGAGTTGCTAGGGTGGGGGTGGGGTTGTCAGAGTGAGAAAGGGAAGGGATTGGGTTCAGTGGCTGGAATCTCCCAAGATTCTGACACTTAGAGGGGCCCAGAGATGGTGTTTGTGGGTAAGGTGTGCACCTGCCAACGCATTTTGTCCCTCTCTGGCCCACCTCTCTGAAGGGAGGGTCCCCTTGCAGGCAATCTCTGATGTGTCTGATGACCAAAGTATCACCTGGAGCACATACTTGGGCAAGGGATTCTCCATCAGGATTCTGACCCTGAACCATGAGATGCATGTGCAAACTTGGAAGACCCCTCTCCAGGACAGCATCCTCAGTCAGGACTGAGAGAAAAAGCCCCCTGGCATGGAAGTGAGTGCTGGGTCCTCGTGCCCTCAGAACAGGGCCTTTCCCATGTGCAAGGGAGGCATTTGGTGTGCTGTTGTCCATCACTTCCCTGCTGTCCGGTCCTTGCCTCTCCCCACAAGGGCTCTTGTAGGAAAAGCTCTTTGGGGTTCGTCCCTTTCAATTTCCTTCTTCCTTCCCTCATTGAGGAAGGTTCTGAAGCACGTTCTCTTGTTCCTCTCTAAAACCATTGTTTCACCATTGGAAACATCACCAGGAGACACCTGAGCCCAGTGTTGTCTTTGCTGGTACTTAATCAGAGGAGCTCAGGATGAAATAAGAACCACTGCAGGTCCTGCCAGTGTCCCTACTGTGAATGAATCCCATCAGGACATCAGGGCTCATTGACTTCAGGGCAGCCTTGCCCTCCATACCGGTGCTCCTCCTTCCTCTCAGCTGTTGTGGGTTTTTAGTGAGTTGCTGTGTGTGTGGCGTGAGATAGGGGTCTGGTGTTCTGCTTGGGGCTGTCCTGTTTTCCCAGCACCATTCATTGAAGAGACTGTCCTTTCAGCATTGTGTATTCTTGACTTCTTTATTGTGAATTAATTGACCACATATGTGTGGATTTGCTTCTGGGCTATTCTGCCGCATTGGTCTTTCTGTATTGGTTACTATAGCTGTGTAATATAACTACACAAACCTCCTGGTTTGTTCTTCTTTATACAGATTCTGTGGCTATACATGGTCTTCTGTGGTTTCATAAAGCTTTAAGGATTTTTCTAGTTCTGTGCAAAATGGTTCTAGAATGTTGATTGCAAAGGATTACACTGAATCTGTACATCACTTTGGGTAAAATGGACAATTCTATAATATTCATTTTTATAATCCAGGAACACATAATATCTTTCCATTTGTTTGTGTCTTTTTCAATTTCTTCATCAATGTCTTATCATTTTCATGGTATAGGTTTTTCATGTCTGTGGTAAAGGTTTTTCCTAATTGTCTTCTTAACTTCTTATGATGGTCCGTTGTAATGATTTTTGTATCTTGATTTTGTATCCTCCAATTTCACTGAGTTTATTTGTTTTAACTTTTTGTTTTCTTTCTTTCTTTCTTTTTGTGGAGGGATGTGGTTTAAGATTGGAAGTCAAAATGGCATGTTTCTACCATATCCTAGGTCATCCACAACATCCACAGCATGGTGGCCACTAATATAAGTCTTTATATGTTGCATCTTGTGAACTGTGTCCAGGTGGAGTTTGACCTCCATCATGAAGTTTGATGTGTTCTACGCTTTTCTGGTATGTTACTGATATAGTTGTTTTGAGAAATAATGTAGTTTCCACGAATTTCCAACGTATAGAAAGCCTGCAATAGCAGTAGAAATACTCTTTATCTCTACACTCAGCTTCACCAGCTGTCGTTTTACACGGTTGCCGCTTCTTACAACATACTTATTTGTTTTTTACTCAAAGCAGGACGCCTTCCCCAGGAACGGTCATAGAACTCCCAAACAGGGAAATCATTATGGTTTCCTCATTATGATCCAATCCATAGGCACTTCAACTGTCATCACCTGCCCCAAACTCTGTGACAATGACTTCTCCTGTTGTGATCTGCTTTACTCTTCCTGAGACTTTCATTCACTTCACAACCATGATGGATTCAGAGATCACAATCTGGGCAGCCTTTTCTGTGTGGATTCTGTAATTTAGTATGTTTTCAATTTTCGTTCATTTTTGTGACATGTTTTAGTACTTCAGTCATGACTTTAATTGCGGTTCAATTTACAAAACATAATAGTGACTTAAAAGATTGTTTTTTAAGTTTTTTAAATATTTATTTTTGAGAGGGAGAGAGAGAGACACAGCATGAGTAGTAGAGGGGCAGAGAGAGAGAGAGAGAGAGAGAGAGAGAGAATCTGAAGCGAGATCTAGGATCTGAGCTGTCAGCACAGAACCCAACACAGGGCTCAAACCCAGGAACTGTGAGATCATGACCTGAACTGAAGTTGGACACTTAACCAACTGAGCTACCCAAGCGCCCCTAAAAGATTTTAAGTCTACAGTTGTGTATACCACTAAATGTATTCCCATTGTGCGCAAATGCACCACCTTCCATCTTGAGAATGTTTAAATTTTGACCCAGTGAAAGTTTGTGTACATTAAACATTAACTCCCCATTTCCCTTTCCCCTGTACCTGGCAACCATATTTTACTTTTCGTAGGTGAATTTGATTATTTTGGATACCTCAAACAAGTAGAATCTTAAAATATTTTTTTCTGTGATTGGATTATTACCCTTACATAGTTAATTGAAGGTTCATCCATATTGTGATATGAAACAGTACTTTAATCCTTTGCATGACTGGGTAATATTCCATTGGGTATACATTACCCATTCACCCTTCAATGGACACTTTGGTAAGTGTCCTTTGGTAACCTTAGCCTTTTGGTAAGCTTAGCCTTTTGACTATTGTGCATCATGGTGCTATGAATTTAGGGGAAGAAATACAGAGTGAGCCCCTGCTTTCAAATATTTGGGCTTAATTCTATTAAGGTATATTAATATTAAGACATTATTAAGGTATTATTAAGGTAATATTAAGGTATATTCTATTAACATATGTTAATTCTATTTTTAAGATTTTCCAGAAACTCCCCCCATTCAGTTTTCCTCAGTAGCTGCACGAATTTATTTCATTTCTTGATATGTTGGAAAAACATTTCAGTTTATGGATCTACCCTATGTTGTATATTCATTTACCCTTTGTGACCTATTTGCATAGTTAGTAACATTTTCCAACTGTGAATAGTATCGCTATGAATATTTATGTTGGCTTTGGTTATGATTATGGTTCTGGTTCATGATGTGTGGATCATGGTGTATGGTTTATAGATTATGGCTTTAGGATTCTATTGTTTAATGGTGTACAGCTTTGGGTTTATGGCATATGGCTTTTTGGTCATACACCCTTATGATTTGGGTGTTTTTGTGTGAGGAGGTGGGAAGAAGATTATTGGATTTGAGACGAAATATTTTTTATGGGTGAGTGGATGAGGGGTTGAGCTGGTGGGTGTTTGTGGGGGGAGGGTTTAGGAGGTTCAGTGGGTGCTGTGTTGGGAGCTAATGGGTTCAGAATTTGCAGGGTGATGGTTTAAGGGTGAATGAGTGAGGGTTTGAGAGGGTAATGGTTTAGGTGGTGATAGTATTGGGTGTGGGTTTAGAAGGTCTTGGGGATGATTGCTTATTAGTTGAGAGATTAGAGGGATCCGGTGGTAATGGTTTAGGGAATGAAGGTTTAGGAGATGAGGATAGGAGTTAAGGTGAGCCTTGAGTCACTGGAGATAACGGTTAATGTGTTTAGGCTGGGGCAGTGGAAGATCCAAGGGGACCCCGGTTGTCTAGACGATTCATTAAGGAGAGCACTAGACTGATTAACTGGAGTTTATGGGTTCCAACCTAAAGGTGGAAAACCTTGAGGGGGCTAGCGGTTAGGATCAGGGTACATTCTGAATTCAGATACGTGGTTTACAGATATTTTCTCCCAGTTCGTGGCTGGTCTTTTGTTTGAACAAGGTTTATCAGTGTAAAAGTTTGAAATTTATAAAGTCCATGTTGTTAACTTTCCTCTCTTTTGGATTGGTCTTTATCTTTGTGTTTTATTTTTTTTAATGTTTATTTATTTTGAGAGAAAGGTGCTGTCAATGTGGTCACAGCAGGTCAATGTGGGGCTGATCTCACCAATCATGAGATCATGACCTGAGTGGACATCAAGAATCAGAAGCTTAACTGATTGAGGCACCCAGGTGCTGCTTGTGTTGCATTTTACTTCATTCATTCATTCATTCATTCATTCATTCATTCATTCCTTTTTTGGTGCAAAAAGGTGATTTTATTAAAGCACGGGGACAGAACCTGTGGACAGGACCATGAGGAGAGACTGTTTATATACTATGGAGTTGAGGGAGGTAAAGTCTGGGAAGTTTCCAGTGAGATTTTCATATGCTAAAGAAGACTCAACAGATATTGGAGGCCTGGCTATTGCCAAGCTAAGGTGGTTTTTCTCCCTAGCAAAGCCTTAGCATTAAGACAGTAGGGAGTTCTTGGAGAAACGTTTTACTTTGCCTGCTTCAAGTATTTGCCAATGGGATGCAGGTTGTAAGGAAATTTAATTTTATCTGCCATTTCCTTCTGCCTTTGTTTCCCACATCATTTCCCCTGAACAATTTTGACCCTTAAAATCTTTGAAGTTACTGAGGGTGGAAGGTCTCATCTTCTGTAACTTCCTGCTGAGTGGGGATGTAGAGATGTTCCTACCTATGTAGGAACAACAGTGGCCTGTTGGGGAAGGTATTTATAGATAGGAGTTACCACAGGCAGAGGCAGCCAATCCAAGGTAAATAACATATATGAACCTCCTTTAGTAGACAGGATCATCTGTCTTCTAGAAGTTATAGCTGTGAAGGAGTCTTGACACCAGAAAAGACAACAAAATAAGGTTAATATTATTATGAGAAAGATAAGCCTAAAAATAAACAAACCTTTGGCAAATTTCCTTTCGTCCATTCCTGTCATTCGAAGAGAGATTTGAGGTCTTCCACTGGTTCATAGGAGTAACAAGGCATGTCGGCTTGCACACTCGATTCCTGTGAGGAAGATAGGGGTTTCTTTCTTGATATGCGAGTCCATGAAGAATGGCATTCTAATTTTACTATAGTGGGAGTACATAATACAGCCAGGTAAGGGGGTCTTCCATTTTGGAGTTAAATCTGCTGCTGTATTAGAATTCCAATCCTTTAAATACATCATACCTCCTGGGTTTATATGGGGTGGGTTTCTAGTAACTGTCAGATCAGGTTCAGGAAGGCTATGATTTGCATATTCATTTAGAGATGTATCAATTAACCTGGTCTCAAATGAATAATTAAATAAAGCACTATAGTTTATCCATAGGTCTACAGTGACAAAAGACTTTCCATATGCAATGATTGGAGGAGTCTATCCCATTTTTAGTTGTTTAAACAATCTTATGCCCATGGGGTCCTGTTACTATCTGCACAGAATAACAAGCAAAAAGATTGTCCATACCTGTGCCATGGTGAAATTTTTTTCAAGTTTATCTCAAGTTGTCCCTTAGGCAAACAACATTATAGACTATCAGAACTAGAATATAACATCCACAAAGGTGCATTATTGAAACATAATTTTTCTCTCAAAAATCCCTCATTTCCAGAGGTAGCCAAATCAAGACTAACTCATTTGTAAAACAAGTCCTGTTTTCACAAGCTTGGCCTAATTGTTTACATAAGCTCAGCAAGACTAGCGATTGATCATATAGATCTTTAGTGCAAAAAGGTGATTTTATTAAAGCACAAGGACAGGACCTGGGGGCAGGAAGAGCTGCCGCTGTGTTTGCATTTTAAATTTATCTACAGTTTCCAGTGAATTTTGGTATAGGTTGTAAAGTTTGTGTGTACATTTCATTTCATATGGTTTCCAAATAATTATTCCTTAACTATTTTTGGCCAAGTTGGGGGATAGTCGGTTCCACTTTCAATTTCCAAAGTGTAATGGATTCAGCCGGCGGCCAGGAGGGGGCGCTGCCTCCAAGGACCTGTGAGCCCAACGTGGCCTGCACTACCTCTACCGCCTGTAGGGGGCGCCGGAGCCCCGCTCTCTGACGACGCACATTCAGCCTGCCTCCTGCACTGACAGGAGCTCCGCTTGCTCAGGATCTGCTGTGGGGGATTCGGGAGGACGTGGGGCGTCGGCCACAGGGACAGGAACCGGTCTCCTCAGCACCTGCTGTGGAGACTTCTGGAGGATGTGGACCTCTGTCCACTCACACAAGAACCCGGTCTCCTCAGGACCCTCTGTGGAAGATTCGGGAGGATGTGGGTCCATGTCCACATAGAAGGTCTCCTCAGGACCCGTCAGGGGAGGAGAAGGTGAGGAGAAAGTCAGGCCTGGGAGGAGGAGCTTGCGGAGCGGGACCGCTGAGGGGGTTGGTGTTAAGGGGACCCGGGGGTGGGGGGGAAGGGCCCAGAGTGGCTTCCGGCGCAGTGACACAGGTCCCGTGCGGGGCTGTGCGCTCGGTCGTCCGGTCTTCCCTCTCCCGTCCTCGGGGCCGCATATTCGTGTTTCTGCTCCCCTTCAACTCGGTTCCGGCTTGCGGTCCAGCAGCAGGCGCCAGGCAGTGCTTGAGCTCCCGCCGCTCTAGCTGCGCGGGGTCCCTCCCGTCTCCGCAAGCGGGTCGGGGTGTCTGTTCCGTGTCTTCCATGGCAGCGTCGTGGGGAGCTCAGTGCCAATGGCCCCGGATGTCCAGATCGCTCCAGGCAGGACAGACATTGTCACAGGGATGATTCCTCCACGTCCAGGAGCACAGAGTAGCTTCCCATCCCTCCCTTTCTATCCCCAGTGTCCCGTCCTCAACAGGCAGGTCTGTCACCTCCTCCCTTAGACTCCTCCTGGGAACTTGGTTCCTTCTGAAGCAGTTGTCAATGGGACCGGCTCTTTCTCTTTCCAATGGGTGGTCATGAGTGTGTAGATGTGCACGTGGTGTTTGTGTATGGATTTCATATCCTGTAAGTGTATGTATTAGTTCTGTTTCCCTTAAAAATAACACCTCCAGTTTCTACCGGCAAAAATGGGTTTATTTGGGAAGAAGAGAGTATTCCTCCTCCTATGTCTGGTGTATTTCACTCAGCATAATGACTGCAGGCTTCAAGCCATGTTGTAGTGGGTGTCAGAGTTCCTGCCCTCTGTAAGGCCGAGTCCTGTTCCGTTTTGTACATACCCCATTTTGTTTACTTATTTATCTGTCAGCGGTCACTTGGGTTGCTTCCATCTTTTGGCTGTTGTCAAGAAGCTGCTACGAATACGGGCACATGAATATCTGCTCAAGGCTTTGCTTCCAACTTCCGGGTGTACATGTGTGCGGAGGTGGAGTTCTGTGCGAACTTTCTGAGGGACCACTATACTGTTCTCTACAGCCGCACCGTTTTACTTTATTCCTTTATGTGACAAAGTAATACTGCTGTTCACCGGTCTGCCTCAGTTTGTCTATCCATTCACCCACTGAGGGGCATTTGCATAGTTTCTTTTCAAATTCGGCTATCGTGAATAGTGCTGCTGTGTATGTTTGTGTATGTGCTCTTTTTTTCAAAGAACTCTTCTCACTTCTTCAGGATATACATCTAGGAGTAGAACTGTTGAGCCATGTGATAATTGTTTTTTTCTGAGGAAATGCCAAACAATTTACACATAGACTCCACCATTTTACCTTTACACAAGCACCAATTAAGAGTTCCAATTTCTCAACATCTTCGCCAACATTTGTTATTTTGTAGTTTTCTTTGTTGTAGCAATTTTAGTGCATGTAAAAGGATATCGAACTGTGGTTTGAATCTTTATTTCTATGAGGACTAATGATGTTTAACATCTTTTCATGTCAATTCGCCATTCGTATGATCTCCCTGGGGAAAGGTATTTCTAAGTCCTTTGTCAATTAAAAAAAAATTTTTTTGTTAATGAGTTATACAAGCTCTTTATGTGTTCTGTATAATAGACTCTTACCAGACAAATAATGTGAAAATATTTTCTTCCATTTTAGGCATTGTGTTTTAACTTTTGGGATAACACCTTTTGATGTACAAAGGTTTTTAATGTTGAGGAAACTAAATTTATCTATTTTTCTTTCCTTGCTTGAGATTTGGTGTTAGCTCTAAGAGCATTGTTAAACTCTATGCTCATGAAGATTAATCTCCATTTATTTCTTCTAGTTGTAAGTTTACCTTTCACATTTAAGCTTTTGATCCACTTTAAGTTAATGTTTGCATGTGGTGTGAGAGTAAGGGTTTAAATTTGTTCCTCTGCACATGAATAGCCAGTTTTTTAGCACACTTTGGTGCAAAGATCATTGTTTCCCCAATGTCATTCTGTCCACGCTTGTCAAAATTCAGTTGACCAAAGAGGAAAGGATTTATTTCTGGGTTTTCAATTAAATCCCACTGATCTGTATATATGTTTTTTATGGCCAGTATCGCAGTGTTTTATTTACTGTTGGCTTTATTCGAAGATTTGAAATTGTGAAGTATGAGCTTCTACCTTTGATTTTTTTTTTTATTGTTTTATTTTTGTGGTGCCTTGGTTTTCCGTATGCCTGTTAGGATTAGCTTGTGCATGTTTTCTCAGAGGGCTTTGTGAATTTCCCAGGAAATCACACTGTGAATCTATGTTGCATTGTGAACTATCGCCATTTAGCAATAGTACATTTTAGATTGTCTTTAATTTCTTTAAACAGTGTTTTTTACATCTATTCCCAAGTATTTTATTGATGTTGTTACCTAAAGTGGAATTGTTTTCTTAAATTCCACTTCATAAGATCCACTGCTAGTGTATACAAATAAGTGAGATATTTGTGCATCAATATTTTGTCCTGTAACTTTCCTGAATTAGGTGACTAACTCCAATCGTTTCTGTTGATTCTTTAGGAAGGTCTTTATAAAAGATGACATCATTTCTGGTTTCTGATTAGATTAGTTCTACCTTTTCCTTTCACCCGTGGATGCCTTTTTTCTTTCCTCCTTGCTCTGGGTAGAACGTTCAGTACGATGTTGAGTAATGGGTGAAAAGCCTGGATTTTGGCCTCGTTCCGAATATCAGAGGAAACCTTACAGACTTCAAAAGTGAGAATGATATTTACTATACGTTTATTAAACAAATTACCCTTTATTCCTACTTTCTTGGGTATATATCATGAACTAGCATTGGATTTTGTTTAGAGCTTTTTCTTAATTAATATGATCACATGTTTTCATTTAAAAAATTATGGTGTATAACATACACTTTGTTTCAGTGTGTTGAATAACCCTTGAATGTCTGGGGTAGACTTGCTTATGGTGGGCAATACTTTTATGTGCTTTGGTTTTATATTGCTGTATTCTGTGGAGGATTCTTACATCTGTATTTAAAGGGATACAAAAAAATTTTTTTTCTGGTTTTGTGATGTATTGATGTTATATGACAGGGAAAGGTATTAGGGTTTAAAGAATTATGGCTGTGGCCAGAATAAGTTATGGGGGTAATTTAGGATGGGTAAGGGTTATAGATATATTCATGGTTAAGGTGAAAGTTAAAAATAAAGTTAGGCGTTAAGAGTCAGAATCAGGGTCAAGATGAGGTGAGTAGAATGAGAGTCAAGGTGAAAGTCAGGGTTTAAGATTGGGGTCAGGGTATAAGGTCAGAGTTACAGTAAGAACAGGGATTAGGGTTTATGGTAAGGGTTCAGGGTAACAAATGAGGGGTAGGAGAAAGAGGTTAGGGGTCATTTAGAATCAGGATTAGAGTCAGACATAGGGATCAGAGTCAGGTTTTAAGGTGGGGATTAAAGGGTTACAAGGTTAGAGGGTTAGTGGTTAGTGGTTGGGGTTAAGGCTTAGAGTTACAGGTTAGGGTTAGGGGTTAGGGATAGGGTTTAGGGTTAGAGTTTAGGGTTATGGGTCAGGATCAGCAGCAGAGGTCAGGGTCTGGACAGGGTTAAAGTTAGGTTAGGATTAGGGTAGGGTTAGAGTTAGGGTTAGGGTTTGATCCCAAGAGGCTCCAGGCCCTGAGCCCCCAGCAGTGCTGTTGTCTCCCCAGAGGTCTGAGTTGAGGGTGCATGGTAGGGTACCAGTCAAGCTTAGTCTTTGGGCTCAAGGGCCAGTCTCTATTGGGCCAGGCTACAGTTGGTACTTAAGGACCCTCTTTGTGCAGCTCCATCCAGGCTTTGGAAATGGCTTGGTTATGTTCCACGCTTCACGCCAGTTAATCCTGCACTGCATTTTGGCCCAATGTGCCTGGTGTTCTCATATCTTGGAATTCGACCCCCATGGGGAGAGAGCCTTGGCTAGGGTTAGGGTTCAGTCCAGGGACATGTCCAGGGCAGAAGCGACACCAGTCCTGTGATCTCCCTGGAGGGCTGAAATGAGGGCCCATGCACGGGTGCAGGTCAGGTATAGGGTTAGGGTTAGATCTCAAGGGGCTCCAGCTAGTGAAGCCCCAGCAGTGCAGTGGTCTCCCCGGAGGACTGAGTTGAGGTCACATGGGAGGATGCCAGTTAGGCTTAGACATTGGGTTCAAGGATCAGCCTCTTCTGTGGGCCAGGTTACGGTTGGGCTTAGGGAACCCCCTTGTGCAGCTCCATCCAGGCTTTGGAAATGGCATAGTGATGTTCTTTGTTCCCCGTCCATTAATCTTGCACCGCTTCTGGGACCTATGTGTCTGGTGTTCTCAGACCTCAGAATTTGGTCCCCGGAGAGAGCCTTGGCTAGCTTTAGGGTTTGGTCCAGGGATATCTCCAAGGCAGAAATGACACCAGTCCCGTGATCTCCCTGGAGGGCTGAAATGAGAGCACATCGTGGTGCAGGTCAGTTGTAGGGTTACTATAAGCATTAGGGTTAGGGATAGTTCCCAGGAGGCTCCAGGTGCTGAACCCCCAGCAGTGCAGTGGTTTCCCCGGAGGGCTGAATTGAGGGCACATGGGAGGGAGCTGCTCAGGTTTAGTCTTTGGGTTCTAGGGCCAGCCTCCTTTGTGGGCCAGGCTATGGTGGAGCCTAACGACCCCTCCTTGTGCAGCTTCATCCACGCTTTTTATATGGCATGGTGATGTTCTATGTTCCCCGTCAGGTAATCCTGTACTGCCTCTGGGTCTAATGTTTCTGGTGTTCTCAGACCTAGGAAATCGGCCTCCATGGGGAGAGAACTTTGGCTAGGGTTAGGGTTCTATCCAGGGGAGTCACCAGGGCAAGAAGCGACACCAGTTCTGTGATCTCCCTAGAGGGCTGAAATAAGGTCCCGTGCTCTGGAGAGGGTCAGGTGGAGGATTAGGGTTGGATTTCGGGTTAGGGTTAGGTCCCAGGAAGCTCCAGGCACTGAACTCACAGCGGTATAGTGGTCTCCCAGAAGAGCTGACTTGAGGGCACGTGGGAGGGTGCCAGTCAGGCTTAGGCTTTGGGTTCAAGAGCCAGACTGTGATGCGGTCTATGCTTTAGTTGGGCCTCAGGATCCCCCTTGTGCAGCTCCACCCCGGCTTTGGAAATGGCATGGTTATGTTCCACGGCAATTAATCCTGCACCACTTCTGGGCCCAATGTGCCTGGTGTTCTCAGATCTAGGAATTCAGTCTCATTGGGGAGGGAGCCTTGGCTAGGGTTAGGATTCAGTCCAGGGATGTGTCCAGGGCAGGTCTCCCCAGAAGGTTGAGTTGAGGGCACATGGGAGGGTTAGAGTTAGGGTTAGATTAGGCTCGAATATTCATTATTTCATTCCTTCGGCTGTTTTTCTTTCTCCTCTCCTTCTCCTTCTCCTTCTTCTCCTTCTCCTTCTCCTTCTTCTCCTTCTTCTCCTTCTCCTTCTTCTCCTTCTCCTTCTTCTCCTTCTCCTTCTTCTCCTTCTCCTTCTTCTCCTTCTCCTTCTTCTCCTTCTCCTTCTCCTTCTTCTCCTTCTCCTTCTTCTCCTTCTCCTCCTCCTTCTCCTCCTCCTTCTCCTTCTCCTTCTCCTTCTTCTCCTTCTCCTCCTTCTCCTCCTTCTCTCCTCCCTCTCCTCCCCCCTCCCTCCTCCTCCCCTCCTCCTCCCCTCCTCCTCCCCCTCTCCTCCTCCTCTTCCTCCTCCTCCTCTTCCTCCTCCTCTTCCTTCCCCTCCTCCTCCTCCTCCTCCTCCTCCTCCTCCTTCTTCTTCTTCCTCTTCTTCTTCTTCTTCTTTTCTTAGCTCCTTTATGTGTAAAGTTAGGTTGTTTATTTGAGATTTTTATTGCTTATTGAGGTAGGCCTGTATTTCTGTAAGTTTCTCCTTAGTATAACCTTTTCTGCATCACAAAGATTTTGGGTCAAGTGTTTTTCGTTTTCATTTGTTTCCAGGTAATTTTTGATTTCTTTGACATCTCAATTGACCATTCATTCATTATTCAGTAACATGTTATTTAGCCTCCATATATTTTGTGGTCCAGATTTTTTCTAGTGGTTGATTTCTAGTTTCACAGTGGTCTGGTCAGAAAAGGGGCTGATATAACCAGTATTTCTGAATTTGTTGAGGCTTGTCTTGTGGCCTAATATGTGGTCTCTTCTGGACAGTATTACATGTGCACTTGAAAAGAATGTGTATGCCGCTGTCGTAGTATTTAATGTTCTGTATACATCTATCAAATCTATCTGGTCATTCAAAGCCACTGTGTCTTTGTTGATTTTCTGTCGGGATTATCTGTCCATTTATGTAACTGGAGTGATAAAACCCTGCTATTATTTTATTACTAATGATGAGTTCTTTCATGTTTGTTTTTGCTGCTTTATATATGTGAGTGCTCCCATGTTGGGGGCATAAATATTTAGAATTGTCATATCTTCTTTTGGATTGTCTCCTTTATTATTATAAAGTGGCCTTCTTTGACTCTTGTTACAGTCTTTGTTTTAAAATCTATTTTGTTTGCAATTCCAGCTTTCTTCTGACATCAATTTGCATGATTAATGTTTCCCCATCTCCTCGCTTACAATCTGAAGGTGTCCAGAGGTCTGAAAAGAGTCTCTTGTAGGCAGCAGATAAGTGGGTCTTGTTTGTTTTTTTTCCCTAGACACTCTGTCACCCTACGTCTTTTGATTGTTTAGTCCATTTACATTCAAAGTAATTCTTGATAGATATGTATTTATTGCCATTTTGTTATTTTTTGTGGGCTTTTATTAGTTTTTCTCTGATCCTTTCTTCTCTTGCTGTCTTTAATGGTTATACTTAAATTCTGTTCTCTTTATTCTTTGTATGTCTATTACTTTTTGTTGATTTGTGGTTACCATCTGGTTTGTATAGAACATCTTCTGCATATAGCATTGTATATGAAGTTTATGGTCACTTAGGCTTGAACTTAAGCTTTTTTGCCGGCGTCCAGCTCCAGCTGTCCAGAGGTCCCCAAAGGATGGACAGTTAGGCGAAAGGAATGAGAGAGCCCCGAGATGTAGCCTGATCACTAAGCAGGCATCTCTGGCAATTCTGGCATCTCTGCTCTGCTGGTCTCAGTGTCTTTATTTAAATGTAGTAAATGACTTTACAGCAATGAGTGACATTGCATCAGTAAGCATAGTTTGAACAACAATGTGTTTTTATCAGCAAAGTGGTGATTTCCTCAATCTTGCAAGTTATTTTCTAGTTAATTAGCATATAAATTTAAGGCAGGGGGAGAGAACAAGGTCTAAGCTTATGTTAATTACCTATAAACAGGCCAGGAGTTATGCCCAAGATGGCTCCCAGCACTTCTTTCTTCCTCTTCTCCTTCCCCAAATTTTAGGCATATAATGTCATAATTTATGTCCTTTTATTTTGTGAAACCCTTGACTTTTACAGATATGCTTCTTTTTAGTGCATTTTTGCTTCCAACTTTTTATACTCTTGTTTATGGTCTTTCCACTCAGAGTTCCTTTTAATATTTCTTGCAGGGCTGGTTTAGTGGTCATGGACTCCTTTAATTTTTGTTTGAGAAATTCTTTATCTCTCCTTTTATTCTGAATGATAGCCTTGCTGGATAAAGTATTCTTGGCTGCGGATTCATTCCTTTCAGCACTTTGAATATATCATGCCTCTCCCTTCTGGCCTGAAAAGTTTCTGCTGAAAAATCAGCTGATAGCCTTATGGGTTTCCCTTGTGTGTAACTGTCTTCTTTTCTCTTGCCGCATGTAAAATGTTTTATTTATCACTAACTTTTGCCATTTTAAACTATGCGTCTTGCTGTGGAGCGCCTTGGGTTGAATTTGTTGGGGGAATCTGTGCCTCTTGAATCTGGGTGTCTGTTTCTAATAACCCCCTTTCCTCTCTTCTTCTTCTGGGCTACCTATAATACACATGTTGTCACGCTTGATGGAGTCACTGAATTCCCTAAGTCTGTTCTCATTTTATGTAATATTTTTCTTTTCTCACCTGCTCAGTTTGATTGTTTTCCATTATTTCTGTCTTCCAGGTCATTAATTCATTCTTCTGCTTCCTCTAGCCTACTGTTTATTCCCTCATTTTTTTTTTTAAATCTCTTTGGGAAGGATCTCACTGATGTCCTCCACTGTTTTCTCAAGTCCAGTGAATATCTTTGTGATCATTCCTTTAAATTCTCTATCCAACATATTACTTGTATGCATTTAGCTTTGGTCTCTTGCTGTGATATTCTCCTGTATTTTCACTTGAGACAAATTCCTCTCTCTTCTCATTTTGTCTAACTCTTTGTGTCCGTTCCTGTGTATTAGGAAAGTCCGTTACATTCCTGTTCTTGAAAGTAATGGCTTTATGAAGAAGAGGTCCTATAGTGCCCTGTGGTGCAGTGTTCTCTGTTCCTCAGCACCTGGCAGTCCAGGAAGTGTCCCCTATGTGTGTTGTGTGTGCCCTGCTGTGGAGGCCTGGCCACATTTTCCTTCAGTCTAGGAGTCTGTAGAGGCTCTCTTTGTCGTGAGTAGTGTTTGGTCCCTGGCTGGGTGGGGCATATTTTAATACGGTATGCACTGGTCTGCTTGCAAAATGAGACCACCAAAACTTTTGCTGCTACCAGAACTTCTTCAACGTGGCATCTTCTCTGCCTTCAGTTGTGGAGTTTTTTCTGCTAGTCTTTGGGTTGTTTTCTGAATTATTTAGACTGATGTGAGTGGTATCTATTTTATCCATAGGACAAGTGAGCTTAAGGTCCTCCTTCTCTGCCATCTTCCCAGACTCTCTCAATTATGAACTTTATGAATATTCTGATTCATTAGGGGAACCTCCTTCTCAGCATTGTTAAGCCTTTTCTTCTTAAAATGATGACATACTCCATTCCAAAGTATTTTATTATCCTATTTGGATTATATAACCTTTGCTTCCAATCTTCTAGAAATCAAATGAGCAAGGATATAGGGTCTCCATATTCACTATGTAAATTTTCACTTTATTCCAATTTCCTGTATGTAACCTGTACCTTTCATGTTGTATTTTGCTCTAAGTCTAGAGACCTGTCTATTCTCCTCAAATAAACCGCAATCATAAATCTTTACCACTTTGTCAGGACACAGCATGGCAGTTATTTAGGTTTCAGAGAAGGGATAGGATATGGGTCTTGTAAAGAGACCTTAAAACAATGCCCATGTTATTAGCTCTACCTTTACCTATCCTTTCTAAAAGGTCCTGAATTCTAGCAATTCCTGGCCTTTTGCGGGGGGTTCTATTGGGTATGCAATTTGATTTTACCCATTGCCAGGTTAGAATCCAGCTTTCTTGGACATGCTAAATCAATGGCAGTCATCAGCTTCTTTCTGAATTTCCAAATTTGTATTGCTATTCTCTCATACTCTGTCATTGTCAAAATAAGTATCTTACTTTTTTTTCTCTCATGTTAATAGGGTTTCATGAGGGAAAAGGTATAAATGTGTTGGTTCAAAACACTATTTGAAAACAAGAGACCAAAAGTCTCAACCTAACTTATCTTAGATTGGCATTAGCAAAAATGTTCAGTGTCTTAACCTCAGGGAAGTGGTGTGGTAGTAGTTATGCATTTCCCAGAGAGCCAAGTGGAGCAGCAGGAAATATCATTTCAAAGATGCTCCCTTCCCCCAAAAACTCTATTTATTTGATCTGTTAACCTATAATGTTTCCCAGAAACCCTAGTAAATGCAGAGCGCTCTTTTCGTAGCAAAAGAGTTAGTTCAGAGGGAAAAGCTTCAGTTACCAGAATAGTGATTAAATCTGGTGTCATAATGCTCGTGTCTTGACTGAGATTATGAGGCACCAGCTGTTGGCTCTAACTGTATTTCTCATAAATGCAGAAGTATACATTAATATCCCTGCAATATAAAATGATACAAGATGTAGGGCAGCACTGGCAGTGAATATATATGCATGGCATTTAAATGTTTTTTCATTCGGTGCAAACAGATACTTCCTGTTAATTAATTAAGTACATGTGAAATATTTCTTAAGTAACTTTATGTTGTGGCCAATATGAATGCTTTGAAGGTATACATTTTAGAAGAACTTTAAATATCTTGTTAATGGGACTGAAAACTAAGACTCGGTTCTAGCTGAATGATCTTTCAAGTCCTGTCCAATTCTATCAAATTCTCAAGTGTTTTTCCCCCAGCATTTAAAGCAACATCTGTTTGAACTAATTTCATTTTAAATTAATTTGTCAGATTTCATGAAAACAGCAAACCACACTTTGCCAGTCCTCAGTCCATAGGGTTCAGACTTTCAAATTATACTTGTTTCCACTGCCAATAAGTATTAATTCAGCAAGAAGCCAAGTAACAAGGATGAAATATTGTAAATGTTGCTTTTTTGAGTATTGTTTTCTAGCAGGATCTATACTGAATCTACTATCAAAATAAATAGTAAAAGAGAAATTAAAAATGGCTACACACAACTTTCCCACCGTTTCCCACTGCTTTAAGAAACTAAATGCAGTTGCTATAGTACAAAGTCTTTACAAACTGAGAACAACATCAGTGTAATGATACTATAATTAAGCTTTATAAAGGTGGAGTTATAATAAACTATGAATTACAACTATGGGAATTAAGAAATAACTTCAGCAGAATTCTACTTTATTGCCTTTGATGATTACCACAGATTATAAACATCATTCAATGTGAATCACAGGTAAATAATAAACCAAATGCTAGCAATTTGTACTATCCATAAATAGTCTGATGTTCTAATAAAGTTGCACAATATAGAAGAAGTTCAAAAGTAAGGCTTTACAAAAATTTAGTATCAAAATGCTGATGAGTCTATCCTTGATGTAGATATTAATGATCACATCTTTTATGTTGATCTGCTCTTTACCTGTCTTTGTTGGGGTTTTAATACTCACCTTTATTAATTTTATCCTGAATGCACAAAGTGTTCTGGATCAAAGACAGATCACTGTGCACTTACAAATACTGACCACATGAATCTTCATATCCCAATTCTTACCCGGAAGGTGATGCAATGAAAGCCAGGTCAGATTTCCTACACTCACAAACTTTAAAGTCTACTCTACCAGTAAGGAATGGAGAAAATTGAGTTTTGTCTGCTTATCTCTGGGACAAAGAGGAGGGAGAAAACCCTTGCTTTTTGAGACTGGATGAAAAGAATCTTGAGATCTCACTCTAAACTTTTGCGAAGTAAATACATATCTCCAAGGATGAGATGAACCCAGTGTCTCTGGCTTTTCTGACCTATAAATCTCTCCAAAGTTCTGAGCCTTATCTTCCCTTGCAGTTAGGGAAGTCTGTCTGGAGTTCTCCCACTACCTATACCGTTTGGAATGAACCTCCCACATTTTGCTCTTAGCCCAGCCTCCCAAGATTTCAGCAAAATTGATTCAGAAAGTCCCAAGTCTATAGAAACACAAAAATATTTCCTCACCTCTCACGCTCTTGCTAGCTCCCATTATTGGCACTATGGACTTGCTTTGAGGATTACCTGTAGTATTTCTCACATAAGTAATAAACAGGCATGTATGACTCTTCCCTTAGAAAATTAACCTGATAAATAAAATTAAGTCATTATCTTATTTTATCTTACAGGATTTCCAGACTTCAGAAGGAAATTTGTGAAATAATGAATAATGTTACTAAAGAGACCTTTCTAAACTTCCACCAGCAGGTTTCCCTTACCTGGAATCACCCCTTTTTTTCCTTTCGCGTGAATTTGACAATGGCGTGCATTTTTTTTCTTCTAATTCACTTATTTCTAAGTTTGTCATAACGATGACATTTTTGAAATAAGTAACATATCCTTTCTTTAATTAAGACTTGAAAGATTGTTCATGTTCTTTGTAGCAGTTCATTTCATGATCTTTTTCAAATTTTCATGTGTCTAAAAATTATATTTTCTAAGGTTCATAAAACCAAATTTACATTTAAATACAATTCATTCTGCAGGAAAAAAAGTATGGTTTAGTCTAGCTTTAAACGTAGAGTTATAGGATTGTGTCAAATATATAAAATAGAGCATTTACATTAAATGCAATGTATTTCTGCATAATGCTACCCAAGCTAATCGAGAGTGATTATCTCTAATTTGTGATTTAGCAAACTAAGCCAGATTAGTCTTTGAGAAAGACTCAGTCCAACAATAAGAAAAAAAATAAAAATCATACGGTTTGTCAAAAAAAGTTATATCACGGAAGATGAAGAAAATACTGAATTATGTAGTCTATAGAAAACAAAAGATCTGGGAGGGGGGAGAGGGGGTGATGGGCATTAAAAAGGGCACATGTTGGGATGAACACTGGGTGTTATATGTAAACCAATTTGAAAATAAACTACTATAAAATTTAAAAAAAAGAAACAAAGAAATGGGAAAAAAAAGAAAACAAAAGATCTTTGACTACTACTTATACAAATTTATCTATCTTACTCCAAATTTTATCTTCAGATACAACATTTGAAAACAATTAAGTGCCTTGATATATACTTAATTTGTCTGATTCTAATACCTTATATAAATATGCTAACTGAAAATAATACCTTTCCAGCGGAATGAAAGACATAGACCCAGATAAGTTTTATGTCATACGTCTATTATGTAAATGTGATCATGATGGAAAACTACATCTAGAAACAAGCAATAAGTCAGTATAGCAAATCAAGTAGAATACATAATCCCAAAATAAGTGCAAAAGTTTGCTATTTTCTCCAAAATGAATGGTACACTGACATTTATTTGTGTAAAATGAAGATATCTTAGTTTTCAAGGAAGACATACACACTTCTATTAAATGGAGACTTGTAAGGATGTTGGGGATATAAGGAAGGAAGCAAACACAAAAATCTCTCAAGAAACAAAATATTTTATGAGTGTAATTTCTCAATGTATCTAATCTTAGAGGAGTTCTGATGACTTAAGAACCATTCTATAAACTAACTAACTCTAGTAGCTGTATTGACACAGGCATCAACCACTCCCTAGACTTGACCTATCACTAAGGTCATAAGTAGGTTTTTGTCTCTAACTGATCTAGTCTTTCTAGACCAACTGTTCCTTTAGATAAAAATGTCGATATAATTTTTTTATATCATTTACCAAAAAATCATTTAAAGTCTTGAGGTACAGGCTGATTTTCCAAATTTACTTTAATTCAAAGATGTGTTAATCATTTGTTAATACAAATTCATCAAATCTATCACCAATGTAGATTTGCAAGCAAGCATTACCACTTAATGAGTACCATCATGAAGCCTGAAATCTGGGGCGCCTGGGTGGCTCAGTTGGTTAAGCGTCTGACTTCAGCTCAGGTCATGATCTCGTGGTTTGTGTGTTTGGGCCCCACGTCGGGCTCTGTGCTGACAGCAGCCTGGAGCCTGCTTTGGATTCTGTGTCTCCCTCTCTCTCTCTGCCCCTCCCCTGCCTTTCTCTCTCAAAAATAAACATTAAAAAAAATCTTTTAAAAACCGAAGCCTGAAATCTTTCAGGGAGCCTTAGTTTCTGATTCTCTAGGAACTGCAACAAACAACTCATTTTGTTTTTTGTTTTTATTTTTCCCACAAAGTATTTGAACTTAGTCTTCAAGGAGTGTAAAATTCCTTGTTCACAAGGCTGCATTTCACTTGTCAGGTGAGGGAAAAAGTACATTCTGAGAACATTATTTCCATAAAATTTCAGAAGTATGTGCTGATCATTCCTTAGAATATACAAAACTTTACATTTAGTTTCTAAATAAGTTTGCCTGACCTTATACTGATAATTAGTAGTAACAAATCCACCAAAAATATGTCTCTGGTTATCCATGTTACAAAATGCATGCACCTTTAAATATTTTGGGTGTTGTTTTCTTTCCAGCCACTACAGAGTTTATCCTGTACAGGTTTATAGCATCTATGGTCAGTTGTTCTAAAACCTCCTGATTCTCTCTGGCCTGTCCCTGCTGTTGTTTCCTCAAGAATCTAACAGTAACAAAAAGCTGTCGGAGCCTGCTTTGGATTCTATGTCGCCCTCTCTCTCTCTCTGCCCCTTCCCTGCTTGCACTTTCTCTCTCTCTCTCTCTCTCTCAAAATTAAATAAACATTAAAATAAATAAAATAAAATAAAATTTAAATCCAACTTATTTAACATACAGTGATAATAATCCCAGGAATAGAAGTTAGTGATTCATCACTTACATAAAACACCCAGTGCTCAAACCGACAGGTGCCCTCCTTAATGCCCATCACCCACCTAGCCCATTCTCCCTCCTCAAGCAACCCTGTTTGTTCGCTGTATTTAAGCCTCTTATGGTTTGTCTCCCTCTCTGTTTTTATATTTTTGCTTCCCTTCCCTTATGTTCATCTGTTTTGTATCTTAAATTCCACATGAGTGAAGTCATATGGTATTTGACTTTCTCTGCTTTATTTGTCTTTGCATAATACAGTCTACTTCCATGCACATTGTCGCAAATGACAAGATTTCATTCTTTTTTATCGCCGAGTAATATTCCATTGTGTGTGTGTGTGTATATATATACACCACATCTTCTTTATTCATTCATCAGTCAGTGGACATTTGGGCTCTATCGATACTTTGGCTATTTTCGATAGTGCTGCTATAAACATTGGGGTGCATGTGCCCCTTCGAATCAGCATTTTTGTATCCTTTGGATAAATACCTAACAGTGCAATTGCTGGGTCATAGGTAGTTCTATTTTTAAGTTTTGAGGAACCTCCATATTGTTTTCCAGAGTGGCTGTATGAGTTTGCATTGCTACCAGCAGTGCGAAAGTGTTCCTCTTTCTCCACGTCCTCACCAACATCTCTTGTTATCTGAGATGTTCATTCAGCCATTCTGACTGGTGTGAGGTGGTATCTTATTGTGGCTTTGATTTGTACTTCCCTGATGATGAGCAATGTTGAGCATCTTTTCATGTATCTGTTAACAATCTGGATGTCTTCTTTGGAAAAGTGTCTGTTCATATCTTTTGCCAATTTCTTCACTGGCTTATTTGATTTTTTTGACTTCTTTTTTTTTTTTTTTTTGATAAGTTCTTTATAAATTTTGGATACTAACCCTTTATTTGATATGTTGTTTGCAAAGATCTTCTGCCATTCCTTCGGTTGCCTTTTAGTTTTGCTGATTGTTTCCTTCCCTGTGCAGAAGTTTTTATCTGGATGAAGTCCCAATAATTCATTTTTGCTTTTGTTTCCCTTGCCTCTGTCAAGTAAGAAGTTGCTGTTGAGATCAAAGAGGCTGTTGCCTGTTTTCTCCTCTAGGATTTTGACGTCTCCCTGCCTTATGTTTAGAGGATTTACATAGATTGTGAGTTTATCTTTGAGTATGGTGTAAGAAGGTGTGCCAGGCTCATTCTTCTGCATGTCGCTGTTCAGTTTCCCAACACCATTTGTTGAAGAGATTGTCTTTTGCCCATTGGATACTCTTTCCTGCTTTGTTGAAGATTAGTTGCCCATATCTTTGTGGGTCCTATTCTGGGTTCTCTATTCTGTTCCACTGATCTATGTGTCTGTTTTTGTGCCAATACTATACTGTCTTGATGATTACAGCTTTGTATTACAGCTTGAAGTACGAAATTGTGATGCCTCCAGCTTTGGTTTTCTTTTTCAACATTACTTTGGCTATTTGGGTCTTTCCATACAAATAGTAGAATTATTTGTTTCTAGCTCTGTGAAGAATGCTGTTGTTATTTTAATAGGGATTGCATTGAACATGTAGATTGCTTTGGGTAGTCTTGACATTTTAACAATATTCTTCTAATCCATGAGCATTCAATGTTTTTACATTTTTTTGTGCCTTCTTCAATTTCTTTCATAAGCTTTCTATAGATTTAAGTGTATAGATTTTTCACCTCTTTGGTTAGATTTATTCCTACGTATTTCATGCTTTTTGGCGCAATTGCAAGTGGGATCAATTCCTTGAATTTTATTTTTTTTAAGTTTATTAACTTTGAGAGAGAGTATGCATGCACAGGGTAGGGGGAGAGAGAATCCCAAGCACGCCCTGCACTGTCAGCACAGAGCCCAACTTGGGGCTCGATCCCACGAACCATGACATCATGACCAGAGCCGAGATCAAGAGTGGGACACTTAACAAATTTAGCCATCCAGGTGTCCCAACAGCATAGGCATACAATCTTGTTCCTACTTTTATGGTATGGAGAACTCTATGCAATTCCATTTTTGTCTACTCATGATCCTAGTAAATCTACACACAAACCCACACACGAGAAACATACACAATACTATATATACACTTTGCCACACAATAATTCTCATTAATTTGAATACGTTGTAATACTTATGTATTTAGACTCTCTTAACACTTGAATTCCTAAGTTTTGTTTAAAGGGTTTTCAGCATTTTATGAATGGAAGCATACAGTTTAAACTCATGCAACTTACATCTAAATTGCTTTCAAATAACCTTCAAACCTCCTGCTATTGCAGAATGACAGCACGTAAATTTTTAAGGAAAGCAGGTTATGATGGAACATACATGGAAATACGATTGGATTCTCACATTTTATCCTTAATACTGCCACCAACTAGGTATGTGACCCTTCTCTCTGAGCAACTTAGATAATATGATTTTGTTAAGAAGAAAACTTGTTTACAAATCATGATAAAATATACTAAAGTAATGCAGGACATTTGGAGAAGATATAAAGGTATAAATTAAAATTAAAATTTTTAATAAAACAGAAGCTCCAGATAATTAATAGAAAATTACGGGACAATAATTTTATATATCTATCTAGTCAACTTAGTTGCCATAACAAAATACTATAGGCCAGAGGCCCAAAACAAAAGGATTTTATCATCATGGTTCTGGAGGCTGGGAAAATCCAAACACAGCATGCCAGCTGGTTGGGTCCCCTGGTCAGGCCTCGCTTCCTGGCTTGCTGATGGCCCACTTCTCACTATGTCCTCACATGGCAGAAAAAAAGAGGAAGAAACCTTGCTGGTATTTCTTTTCATACAGCCACTAACCCTATCATGACAACCCCAACCTTGTGATCTCATCTAAACCTAATTATCTCCCAAAGGCTTCATCTCCAAATGCCACCACATGCGGTTAGGGCTTCAGCATATGAATTTTGAGGAACACAATTCGGTCCATAGAATTCTGCCCCTGATCCCCCAAATTCATGTCCTTTTCATGTGCAAAATACATTCATTCCATCTTAACATCCACAAAAGTCTTAATTCATTCCAGCATCAACTCTAAAGTTCAAGTCTAAAATCTCATCTAAATACAACCTAAATCATATCCAGGTATGATTCGCCCTGAGGCAGAATTCCTCCCCAGAGGTGAGCGTGTAAACAGACAGGTCTGTGCTTCTAAAATACAATGGTGTCTATCCAGACACAGGATAGACATTCTTTCCAAAATGGAAGAGGAGGAAAGAAGGAAGGGGTGACAGGTCTCAAGCAAGTCCAAAACTTAACAAGGTACATTCCATCGGACCTTAAAGCTTGAAAATAATCCTCTTCGGTTCTGTGCTATACCTTCCAGCCCTACTAGAGCAGGGGTTGTTTCCCCAAGGAAAAGACCTAGCAGACTAAGCTATGGTCAATCTCTCAAGGCTCCAAGTAGCCCACCACCAATATTCCAGGTGGTCACCATCTTACATTTTGAAAATGAGACATCACTAACCCCCACCCTCTCTCTTACAGACATAGACACACACACACACACACACACACACACACACACACACACACACACTTTGAAACCAAGGACGCAGCTCCAGTGATCTCTGAATTACCTTTTGGGATCATTTTCCCATGTCTTAAAGAATAGCACACAATTACAGCCAAATAGCCCTATGGTCTGGTCCTGTAGTAACTAAGAAGTTTAACAGTCTTCTTTCATTTCATCCTATCTCTGTCTCCTTTAGTTCAAATGGTCAGAGTTTCTGATGGTATAATCCCATAATCTATTTATCAAGTGACGGTCCAACCACACCCTTGGTGCTGTCTTCCAGACACATTTTCTCATTTTTGGCAACATACACAGATTGACTATATTCCACACTTTTTAAAGTTCTGTTTCCTTTTTGCTTAACAATTTCTTCTCCAATTCATAGTTTTCTTTTTTCATTTTACTAAAAGCAGTTAGGAGGAACTAAGTGATTCCTTTAACACTTTGCTTAGAAATCTCCTCAGCTAAATATCCAATGTTATTGCCTACAAAGTCTGCCTTCGGAAAATATTAGAATATGAACATAATTTAGCCAACTACATTCTTTGCCACTTTCTAACAAAGACCACCTTTCTTCCAGTTTCCAATAATATGTTCCTCACCTCTGTAGGAGATCTCACCAGAATTAACTTTAACATCCATATTTCTAGCATGCACCTCAAAACTCCTCATTACCTGGTTCCAGAGTCACTTCCACATGTCTAGGTATTTGTTACAGCATCTCACCACTTCTCAGTACCAATATTTTAGTCTACTCTGGCTTCTATCACAAAACACCAGAGACTGAGTGGCTTAAACAACAGTTATCATTTCTTACAGTTCTGGAGGGTGGGAAGTCTAAGATCAAGATGCTGGCCAATTCAGTTCCCCAGTGAGGACTCGCTTTCAGGATAGGTGAAGGCAACCTTCTTGTTGTGTCCTCTCATAGTAGGAAGAGAGAAAGGAAGACAGCTCTTTGGTGTCCCTCCTTACAAGAGCAGTAATCCCGTCATGAAGTTCCCACACTCATGATCTCACCTAAATCCAGTTACCTCCCAAAGGCCTCATCTCCAAATAACATCACACTGTGGTTACAGCTTCAACATAAAAATTGGGGGCGGGGAAAAATTCAGTCTATAGCAATGTCCGACATGTCTTTTTTGTTTTATTTCTGTTTTTTGCCTTAAAACTTAATTTGACTTCATTATAAAATTACTTTCAATTTTACATCTTACAGAGGTATAATATTTTTAGAAAGTCAGTGGTATTCCTTAACCCCTTCAATCCCACTGTAAGTAACTAAAGTTAACAGGCTGGACTGATTTTTTGTTCCATGGTTTTGCTGTATTTTTACAAACGTAAATAATCATGAATATACTTATGCAGGATACTTTAATTTTTTAATGGAATCATAATATATTTTTATATAACAGGCCCATTTTCTGTACATGTAGTTCCACCTCATTCTTTTTAATAGATGAGTGATAATCCTTAGTATAAAGGTAGTAAAACTGTTCAATCTTTTTCCTTCTCCATTTAAAAGAATTTCAAATTATTTTCAGTATATTGCTACTAAAAATCCTTATACACAATAAAAATCTTTAGATACATGTTTCCATTGCAAGAACATTTTAAGCCATATGAATATGCCTTACTCTTGTATTTTCATGTCCTTAATCTCTTCCCTAGTAATCGAGATGAATTTATCTCCTGACAGATACGGTTAGAGGGTGATAGAACTGTTCAAAGAAGAATTCAAAGAGAGAATTACTATTCACTTTCTGGTATCCAATATAAACTGTTGAATCCTCAGCAAGGTAATAGATTTGAAAGATGTTTAATTACATTATATTCCCTCTTTATAGACAGACTACAGGAGCACATTACAGAGTTCTATTATATCCTCAGAATCCAAAGAAGGAAAAGATGAAATGTAGACATGGAAACCCCAAAGCTCTCCTCTTATGCTTGATCTTTATTGTAGAGAGAAGAGGGAAAGAGAGGAACAGCGAGGTCAGATTTCCCTCACACTCTGGGCTGAGCTTCCAGGCATGCAGAGAGGTAGGGAGATTCATTCTGTAACATACAGATAGGTATGAGACAGTACAAAACCTTAGGTCTAATGGCAGACTTGACTGGATTTGGTAGAGGGAGCCTCTAAGCTTTTGGAAAAGACCCAACAGTGGCTATTTCACACATAACCTAAGGCAATGGAACACCAGCCATGGTAGAACAGGTGAAATGGAAGGAGTATTCCTAAATTCTCAGTGCCCATATAGATCAAAAGACATAGAAGTAACAAACTCTATCAGCAAAGAAACTAAGAGGTGTGGGAGGCCCATGAACCCCCAGAAGCCTAGAGATAGGGTGAAGAACCCACTGAAAAAGGGGAGTTGATGCCTGGACCATCCAAATCTCATTCAACAGGTGAATGGATAAACAAACTGTAGTCTACCTTTTAGTTCCTAAAATCCTCTCTTTTCTGAATCACTTCTCTTATAGCTTTTTACTAAGCTACAAGACTTGTCACTCAGTCTGTGCTTATCCACTCTTCAGGAGCTCAAACTCACTCTCTCTGCCTCTGTATTTTATTAAAGCCACATTAATCGCCACAGTCAATGGATTACCAAGAATCACTTTCATCCCTTATTCCTACCGGGACAGTATTTTACATGGCCATGATTGAACTGCTCTGGCTGCTACTTCTTCCCTCAATTCAACTGATATGGCTGACACTGATATTTTACCTGCTTTCCCAGCTGTCTATGATAACACAGCAGCCTCAGATCTGAACACACATCCACTCACTCGCTTCAAAAGAAGACAAGTCACCATATATCCCAAAGGCCAAGAAAATAAAGCTTTTCTTTCTTTCCTTTATAGAAAACCTTATATACTGCTACTAACTAGCAAGCATTGGGGTGTAAAAGGATCTTCCTTTATGAGACAATTGACTTTAGGATCCATACTTATTGCACCAACAAAATTCAAGTATGCTTTTCAGAGCATTGTCAATTATTAAGGCCTAATATGTTAAGATGAAATGCCTCTTAAAAATTTATTGCCAATTAACTATATAATCTGTTCTGAATATTGTATTGTCAAAGGTGCTCAAGTTCACTAAAGTGCTATATTTTATTAGAAACAAATTTTTATATTCCCATAGGTTGGATCAAAGATAGATTATTTTTCTCAATTGAAAATTTTGTATTTTCTAATTTGCCAGTTTTTCTACATCAACAATTATTCAGGGAAAAAATTATAGTCTCTTTAAAATGAAATCTCAACACATTTTAAGGCTTAGCTATTATTGAATCAGTATTAAAATATTCAATACATGGAATACTGGAGTGTGTATATGAGTCAATAAATAGACTAAACTATTGGTATGTTGCCAGTTACCAAGATTAAGGGAAAACTTAATCCAAAACTCAAATGTGGGTATTTTTCGTTACTTTTTGTCTTTTTTTTAATTTATAATAGTTTATTTTCAAATTGGTTTACAAAAAACACCCAGTGTTCATCCCAACATGTGCCCTTTTTAATGCCCATCACCCCCTCTCCCCCCTCCCTCATCCCCCTCACCCTCAGTTTGTTCTTAGTCTTTGAGAGTCTCTTATGTTTTATCTCCCTCCCTCTCTGTGTCTTTTTTTTCTTTCCCCTCTTCCCCTCCCCCTGGTTTTTGCTTAGTCTCACAAAGTCCACCTATTCGTGGAAACATATGGTATCTGTCTTTTTCTGACTGACTTATTCCACTTAACATAATACCCTCCAGTTCCATCCATGTTGCTACACATGGCCAGATTTCATTTTTTCTCATATTCTAAATAAATAATTTCCTTAAAATCAAAGTCCATATTTAAGGGTGAACAAAGATCAATTTTTTAAAATTTTCAAAATGCAAGTATTTGTAAAACATTGTATTATAGCCATAAAATGCATTATATACAAGTGTTACAGACTGGCGTACATTTTTCTTCTTCCCTATATTGCTTGTTATTTGTTGCTGGTTGATACTTAACAAACAGTGGGTAACTCTGCTTAAAAACGGAATCTACCCAAGAGACACAGGAATGCTGATGCATAGGAGCACGTGTACCCCAATGTTCATAGCAGCACTTTCGACAATAGCCAAATCATGGAAAGAGACCAAGTGCCCATCAACTGACGAATGGATAAAGAAGTTATGGTACTTATATACAATGGACTACTACGTGGCAATGCGAAAAAATGAAATCTGGCCATGTGTAGCAACATGGATGGAACTGGAGGGTATTATGTTAAGTGAAATAAGTCAGTCAGAAAAAGACAGATACCATATGTTTCCACGAATAGGTGGACTTTGTGAAACTAAGCAAAAACCAGGGGGAGGGGAAGAGGGAAAGAAAAAAAAGACACAGAGAGGGAGGGAGATAAAACATAAGAGACTCTCAAAGACTAAGGAAAAAACTGAGGGTGAGGGGGATGAGGGAGGGGGGAGAGGGGGTGATGGCATTAAAAAGGGCACATGTTGGGATGAACACTGGGTGTTATACTGAAGAATTTATTGTAAAAGAAGTAGTGTAACATCCAAACCACTTTTTTTTTTTTTTTCAGAGTTCATCGTTGTGGAACTTCTTTGAGAGCTTAAGATAGTCCAAAATGGAATCACTGCCCAGGAAAGGATTATGATGTCTCCTCCCTTGTTGGGAGCCGTCTTGGGCTCACAGGTTGAGACGTCTCCCTGGGTGGATAAGGCAGATGTTGCAAAGTCTCCTGCTGACTAAAATGGCATCCTGATATTATCTCCTTCTATTAATAACCTTTCAGGCCTGGATTTCTTGAACTGCTCTTGTTGGCCTCGAGGGATATAATGCTCTTTGGTTTTGCGGCATATGAAAAAGGGGACCTGGAGTGTGATGCCTTGATGGATAATATCTGAATGAGAGGAACCTGGCCAGAAGTAACCTCAAAGTTGCCTCTTGGGGATAGGTTACACAAATTGATCATCCAGGATAGCAGTTAGGAGTTGGCTAAAGATTCAGGAGTTGGCTAAAGATTCGTAGACATTAGGCCCGAAGGCTCCTTGAACCAAACTAGATTTCTCTGTAGGTATTGCATTGTGTTAAACATCTCCTCAGCCCCACCATATTACCGCAAAGGACATTGCTGTAAAGCATCTCTCAGTATTTGCTCAACAGACTGATAGGAGAGGTTGTAAAGAGACTTAGGAGCTTCTCTGGAGGTTAGCTTAGCCCAAAAGTTAACAGCACTGTTTATAGATAAGGCACAAACAGAAGCCAAACAAAAGTAGCTACACATACCTTCACTGATCAACAACAAATATTGAGCACCTTCCTGAGGGTAACATTCCAGAATCCTTTTGCGATTCCCATCCTCACGCTCCCTTATAATGAAAAGGCAATACTAAAATACTTCTACAGAAACTGCCGTTTGTACAAAGAATAGATACACATGGGCTCTTACGGTATAGGCTCGCTCACTCACTCATAAAGGGAAAGAACTTAGAGAAGCATTAGAGATTATGTCTCTACCAAGGGAATTATACCTCCTCCATTATGGTTAAAGATTATGGATAGAATGACTCCTAATGGATCTATAGATGGTTAACATAGGTCTTAAGGCAACAATGTATGTGCCCTCTGTTTATTGAGGGCTATGATGTTGGAGACCAGAAGACTCTGGCCCTGGTGACATTGCCTAAGGAGAAGACTCAGGCCCATAAGACAGTGCCCTAGACCGGGGCCCTCATCGGTGGATGGGGGTGCCTTGAAGCAAATGCCAGGTTGTAATACGACAAGAACATAATTGCTGGTCTGACTCTGAGGGAGGGCCGGTTAGCCAATGACGGGTAAGACTCCTCACAGCAGGGGGGCAACCTAAGACAGGCGCGGTCACTGAAAGAGTCACCAGGACACCTGGCTATAGGGTCACTGGGCCTCTGTGTTGATTTGCGATTCATCCTAATATCTCCTGAAGAAGATGGGCCATAGAAAAACAGGAGTGCTCCACAGCTTCCTCCCCTATTAAGCCAACATATGCTGCTATACTTTATTAATAATAAAATCATATTGAGAATCATGGAAATAAAATCTTTAAGAAATCAGTAGAGTTTAGAATGTATCATTGATCTATTTTAGGATGATGCCAGACTCTCGGGAATGTGATTATTGCTGTGAGTCTTGGGACATAATTACTAGGAAATAGAAGTTAGAGTATGTTACAGAAAAATAAGGATGTTTTTCACATAATCTTTCAACTGTAACCAAAAGCCTTTGTGCTTGCTCTTTCAACCTATACCACTTACTAGCGTGTGCCTATTCGTTGTACCTTGCTTGCATGTAAATTGTTCTTGATCTTTTGACTGAAATTGTTCTTGAACATTTCTATGGAATGTACCCATTTGTCATACTTTGCTTATGTGTGAACTATGTAACCGAAACTGTTTCTAAACATTTCTATTGTAAATCACGGGAACAATCATGAGGGCTGAAATCATTTTTTAATCATTACAAAATATATGCCTGTACTGCTTCTAAAACTACATAAAAACCCAGAGAGAAAAATAAACTTTGAGCAGTCTCCAAAAGAGGCTGTCTCCACATCTTTGTGTGTCTTTGTCTCGTCTTGTCTTTATGTTTCAGCCCTTACTTAGGGAGCCCCGGACCAGTCCTAATATGAGGCTGACTCCGAGAGACTGACTTTGCGCTTCTCTCGCGCCTAGACCAACCATCACGCAGGTGAAACCCTGGACCAGCCGGAAGCCCTGAAGTAAGGAGCTGGCCTCCTCTCAGGGTGCTCTCTTCTTAAAAACATCTTGTCATTTCCTCTGCTCTGCCTCAAAAATCAATGCGTGATCTGGGAACAAAGTCATAAAAATGGTTACTGCCTAATCTAAGACTGTCTCCTTCTAGGTCTGGGGGATTCACAAATGTGCCCACCTAAGAAAAATTGTTTAAAAATGCCTTGTCTCTGATGTATTGTCACTCACTGCCTTTAAATAAAGGTACTGAGACCAGCAGAGCAGAGATGCCAGAATTGCCAGAGGTGCCTGCCCAGTGATCAGACGACATCTCGTGGCTCTCTCATTCCTTTTGCTGACCGTTCATCCTTAGGAAATTCCTGGATTTAGCTGGAGCTGGACTCCGGCACTCCCCTCTGTTGCCAAGGAAGCACAGACCAGCACCAGCCAGGCTCAGTGCATCCCTAAGGTTGCAAAGCTCTCCTGTCCAACACACTGACACTATGGTAAGTTCAGGGCTCTCCCAGGCACTGGACTGATAACTATAGAGCTGTGACTTCTGGGATGACATGCCTACAGTGCTGTGGGTCAACCTTAACTGAGTCTGAATCTTGTTTTCTTATTTTAAAACTTAATTTTGCTTTACCAAAAACATGTTTCCATTCAATCTCACACAGTACAGAGATATACAATTTTTGTATATACGCTATTGACTTTTAGTGTTCCTCAAACCCATTCCTCTCAGGGTAATTAAAATGAACAGGATGGGTGAGGGGGGGACCTTTTTTCTTCCTTTCCCTTCCTGCACTATTCAAACCACTGTTGTCAGCAGAGACCCCATCTCAGCAGGTGTTGGACACTGTCTCCATCTGTACAATGCTAATTCTTTCCAACAGCAGTTCTACCTGGAGCAACACAGTCCCTATTTCTCTTTCCTCAAGTCTTCTTCTGTGAAAGACACTTATGGTGCATTGATGTTGTCTCTCGTGGGTATATTCTAAAAACCCTGACAGTGGAGTTGGGGTAGATGGAAGGGGTCCCTGCTTGTTTTCTACTTGTCAGCAAGACACTGGCCAAAGGCTTGTCCAGGGATGCTTTTAGAACCAAATATACATAAGATGGCAGGTCTTAGCACCTACTCCAATGGATAGGAAGGAATATTTAAGAGTAAACTATTGGGTTTATGAAACTAGAAGGTTATTACCCCAGACAGGCTAGCCATGCCAAAAGAGAATATTCTCCCTAAATGAAGGTTTAAGTGTGGAGTTACTGATAATATTACTAATGTAAATAGAATTTCGTTTTTACCCCAAGCTGATACATAAGTTTATAATAGTATCTGGGAACTCTAATTATGCCCCATAATAAAGATACTAGG